>JAJIBD010014001.1:0-34884 GCA_021461705.1 Cryptotis parvus
GAAAAAGTTCAAAAAGTAAAGGATATGTGTGCCCTCAAAGAAGGGCCTGGGTCAATCTCAGAGTAGTGTGCCATCTGTCAGCATTATCATGTATGTTTACATTATATGTGGTTAAAATAGAGGATATCATTATTGAAAAGCAGAATCTGGGGTAACTGTTTCATGAAATTGTGGCCAACATTATTTTTCTAGTTTCTCAAAGGCACAGCCTTAGAAGTTGTTAGTACACTGACAAGAGTCCTCTTGAAATACAAAGATTAGATTAGAGTAGAGTGGATGGGGAGGGCAAAGGAGGGAGGGGAGAGGTGGGGTGGAGGAGTGGAGTGGAGTAGGCAGATTAGAGAGGGTGTATGAATTCATTCTACAAGAAACAGGAGTCAATCTAACTTAAACAAGTAAATGACTTCATGTGTTTCGTGGTACCCTAAATAAATCCTAGACTCTTTCTGTCTCCAATTTAGGAAAACCATTTCCTTTCTCAATCCAAGAAAGATGACACCAATTTAAAGGAGAGAAATGCGCATGAATAAACTGGCTTAGATGCAACATGAATGACCATATATCAAGAATGTTAGAAACTAGAGCAAAACTGGTTTGCTGGGTACCAAGGACATGGCTCACTGGTTAAGTATTGCAACATGTGAGACCCCAAATTCAATTAATAACTGCGCTGAAGGAAAAAAGTGGTTTGTAGATTTTTAGGCTAATTTTATGATTTCTGGTGTTAAAATATATAGCCATATCCCACCAAAAAAAATCAAATTTGAAAATCCTAGGAAATGGATGGTAAGAGTTCATGGTTTGTCTGTGGGTCAGGCCACAGTACTGTATGATCCCTGGCCCTGCCAGAACAACTCCCAAGGAAACTGGATGTTGCCCCAAAAAGAAAATAGGAACAGAAAAAGAAACAAGCAAAATCCCAAATAACCATTCTAACTTTATACCTCAAGGAGCTAGAAATGGTAAATCAAGCAACCCCAAAATTAGTATAAGGAATAACTTAACAAAAATCAAAGCAGGAACCACTAAGGACTAAAAGAAGAGAGAAAGCAATGGAAACTGTTCCTCTGAAAAGATAAAACAGACACTTTTTTTTGTGCCACACCCAATGATGCTCAGGGGTTACTCCTGGCTCTGCACTCAGAAATTAATTCTGGCGGTGCTGGGGGACCATATGGAATGGCAGCGATTGAACCCGAGTCAGTTGCATGCAAGGTGTGCTACTGACACCCTTAATTTTTTTTTGGGGGTCACACTTGGCGATGCTTAGGGGTTACTCCTGGCTCTGTACAAACTGACAAGTTTTGACTTGGCTTTATCCCTGATCCCCTATCCTGGGAGATTGCATATGGACCCCATCCAAGCACTGGCAGGAATAAGCCCTGAACACAGCAGGATGTGGTCCCCAAAAAGGGACAGGGGAGAGAGAGAGTTTAAAAAGACCCAAAAGTTACTTGTGTTAGGGGAAAATCATGATAATTTCAATATCTGAAGAAAAGGCATTTGACCAAATCCTTTATCCATTGATAATAACTCAACAAATGTGCATATGGGGAAACGCCCCTCATTAAAGGTCACAGGTGCCTGCTCTATAGCATGGTCCATACATACTGTTGCAAAGACTTATGTCACTGAGTATCTGAACCTTCCCTGCAAAATATTACCTCTCACCGTTACATTTTGGGAGTGAGTGATGCTCAGCAGTGCTCAGGCACTGCTCCCAAATCAGTGCTTAGGGCCACCCTTGAAGGTGCGCCAGGGACCATGTGTGGTCAGGGTGTGGTGTGGTGGGACTCAAACCCAGGCTTCCTGCATGTAGACCATGTGCCCGTATCTTGAACTATCTCACTGGCTTTCATTTTAATCCCCATTTTGATTTAGGCACCATGATTTATAATACTGCTAAGAGCAGAGTTTCAGGCATACAACATTCCAACTCCTCACCCACCACCAGCGTCAATGTCTCTGCACCAGTGGCTCAAGGTCCTTTACTCTCTCCCACTCCATTTCATTTTTTTTTTTTTTTTGCTTTTTGGGTCACATCTGGCAATGCTCAGGGGTTTCTCCTGGCTCTGCACTCAGGAATTACTCCTGGCGGTGCTCGGGCGACCATATGGGATGCCGGGGATCGAACCCAGGCCAGCACAGGCCGACTGCGCAAGGCAAACGCCCTACCCGCTGGGCTATCACCCAGTCCCCCATTTTCAATTTTTAACAACAGACTGATCTCTAGGTTTTTTTTTTCTCTCTCAAAAGACTAATTATCTGACCTGAGGTTATGTAATATTCTGTGTTTATTTAAAAAATTAAATGCACTGAGATTCTTGTAAGACTACAATTACCTTTTTTGCCAGTATAAAATCAAAATCTGGGGTGGGGCACAACGAGTCCCTGTCCTGCCTAAACCCAATAGCCACACTCACAGCCCAAGCTGCCACTATGCTAATCTCCACCACTTGACAACTGAGCTCTGCAGAGGCACCAAACTGCTGAGAATTTCAGGCATTCCAGTCTTCAGGCTGAGAACTCTGGGGTCTTCTCAGAATAGGAGAGGGCAGGGCAGCCTCCTCTCACCTGTTCTTCTGGAAGCTCCACAGCCACACCCATATTCCATAACTGCCACTGTGCAAACTCACTACCCAGTTAAATACTCTGGAGTTTCTGGAGCACACAGATATATTCATGGTTGTGTGACACCTCAAAACTCTAGGTTACTAACACCCTAGTAGGAGCACACCAAATTAAATTGGAAAGTAATACAGAAGCCAACTAAGTTCAATAAAAAAAGACAAAAGGTTCAACTAGCAACAACAACTTAGTAAGCCTCAGACAATGACTTAATATCCCTATGGTGAGATAAAACAATTTTTTAACATTTTATTATACCACCATGAGATATACAATTACAACGTTGTTCACGCTTGGGGGTTTCGGTCACACAGTGTTCCAGCACCCGCCTCCACCAGTGCCCCTCAGCCACCACCCATGTCCCCAATTCCCCCCCTCCCACATCCTGCCTAAATGGCAGGTTCTTTGAGATAAAAAATTTTACAAATTTTCTTTTTACTGAAGGTTTTTTGTTTGTTTGTTTTTTGGGGTAACACCCAGCAATGCTCAGAAGCTACTCCTGGCTCTGTACTCAGGAATTACTCCTGGCGGTGCTTGGAGGACCACATGGGATGCCAGAGATTGAACCTGAATGGGCTACATTCAAGGCAAACACCCTCCCCACTGTGCTGTCCCTCTGGCCCCTACTGAAGTATTTTTTGATAAATGCATTAACTATTTAGTTGTAATAAGCAATATAAAAGAAGCTATTATGTGCCTGCTAAGGGCACAGGCTTGGGGTTGTTTTGGGGAAATGGAACCAGCGGTGGAGGGAAGATCACACTGGTGATGGAATTGGTGTTGGAATACTGAATGCCTATAACAAATGCATTGTGAACAACTTGTTTTTAATTCTCTGGAGTTGAGTATGTGCATTCATAATACTACATACTGCTGCCCCTCCTTATCTTTGTTTTCATTCTCCTGACAGCAGTCAATAATATCTCACTGTCAAGAACTGAGCATTGAAAGTAGGTAAAAGGTATGTGATAACCCTTCAGTATCTGTATTACAAACCATAATACCCGAAACGGGAATGCGGGAGGAGGGAGTGTCTGCTAAAGAGGCGGCAAGGGAGGGAAAATGAAGGGATGGATGTTGGAACATGATATGATGAAATCCGATCATGAACAACTTTGTAACTGTACACTATGACTCAATTTTTAAAAATAAAAATTTTAAAATAATGTTTCAAGCCCAGGAGATCAACCAATTCCTATATAAGCTTCTTTAGTTTACTGGTAGGAAAACCCATACAATCCTCTGTATGAAAACAGTGGTCTGAAATAGAGGAAAGGAGTGCAGTGAAGTATTTATTCTAGGATATATGCAGTGAAGTATTTATTCTAGGATCTATCTTAGCGCTTGGTAGTCCCTGTTATATTTGATCCAAGCCTACAAAAGAGAAAATACAGTTTAAGACGCATACAAAATCTCTTTAATATATCTTCCTTTATAATCCAACATTTAAAAAAAATTAGTATACCATTGTGCGATACACAATCACAAAAATGTTCATGACTGGGTTTCAGTCATACATTATTCCAGCACCTGTCCCGACACCAGAGCCCTATTCCCGCCACCAATGGCCCCAAATTCCCTCCCCTCCCCAGTCTGCCTCTATAGCAAGTACTTTTCCTCTCTTTCACCCAACAGTTGTTATTGTTTGTTTGTGCCACATTCAGCAATGCTCAGGAGTTACCTCCTGGCGGTACTCAGGGGACAATATGGGATGCCGGGAAATCAAACCCAGGTCAGCCGAATGGAAGACAAATCTCTACTGGCTGTACTATTGTTCTGGTCCCTAACCTCTGACTTTTTTTTTTTTTTTTGAAGTAAAATAGGTTTTATTGAGGAGGTTTTTTGGAGAGGGAAGGGGGAGAGAAAGTAAGAGAGAGTAACGGGAGAGGGAAGGAGAGAAAGAAAGGAGAGAGTAACGCGCTCAAGGGAGAATGTGGGCTGCTCCAAAGCCGGAGAGCGCAAGTAAAAGAGAGAGAGTACATATCTCAAGAGGGGAGATGCGGGCAACACACGTGCTCAGGCACCACATGTGCTTGGCCACATGGGCTCAGGCAGCATAAGTGTCCTTGCAGCATGTGTGCGCAGGCAACATGTGTACCCAGGCAGCATGTGCGCCCTAACCTCTGACTTTTAAAAACTACATTCATTGGACCGGAGCGATAGCCCAGCGGGTAGGGCGCTTGCCTTGCACGCGGCTGGCCTGTGCCGGCCCGGGTTCGATCCCCGGCATCCCATATGGTCCCCCGAGCATCGCCAGGAGTGGTTCTGAGTGCAGAGCCAGGAGTAGCCCCTGAGCATCGCTAGGTGTGACCCAAAAAAGCAAAAAAAAAAAAAAAAACTACATTCATTGGGGGCTGAGCTATAGTACTGTAGGTAAGGTGTTCTCTTTGTGTGTGCCCAATTCTAGTTCAATTCCCAGCACTTTATATGGTCCCCCACATCCCACCAGGAGAACAGAGCCAAAAGTAAGCACTGAGTTATCAGCGAGTGCGGCCCCAAAACAAAAAGTTTAAAAAACTATGTTCATGGCTAGTCGAAAAACGCATATGACCCCTCTATTATTAATGTCATTCTCAGGTCCTGATTCTAAAATTAAGTGAAAGGGGTACCAGAGCAATAGTACTGTGGGTAGGGCACTTGTCTTGCACTTGGCTGACCTGAGTTCAATCTTCTGCACCCAATATAGCTCCCTGAGCCCTTCAGGAATGATCCCTGAGCACAGAGCCAGGAAAAAGCTCTGCACACAGCAGTTATAGCCCAAGCCCCACACCCCATCAAAAATAAAGTGAAAGGAATGGAGAAGATGGCATCAGACGATAAACCTCTTCAGCAAATACCATTTTTGTTTTTTTTTAATTACACCACCTTTAGACAGTTACAAGATGCCCATGTTTGAGTTTTGGTTCTACAGTGTTACAACACCCATCCCTCCACCGTGCACATCTCCCATCACCAATGTCCCCGCCTCCCTCCACCCACCCCCAGCCCACCTCCGTGGCAGGTTTTGTATCTCCTTTCTCTCTCTCCATCCTGCCTACCTTTCCTACACATCGTGGAATGTAGTATATTCTAGGACGATTGGTTCCACTAGTTTGATGGACTTAGGGAGCCTCATGGTCAGCTGAGCTAGGGGGAGAACTGAGTGCCAGCTCCCCCTGTTGAGTCTGAGGCTCTGCATGCTATGGCTGGTACCCCTGGGGCAGTTCCTGGGTGGGGCCACCGGGCTCCAGAACAAGATAGAGAGGGGAAGGGGTGGCCTCAGTTCCATCTGACGAATGCCTGGTGACTTCCACTTTGGGGAGCCACCAACCTGGTCTCGAACTCAGCTACTCTGTTAATTTGGTCTTGAGATCGGTGTCTCTACAGGGCAGGTTCTGATGTGCTGCAGCGTACAGACAGCGAAAATGGCGGCTATTGTGGTGGGAGAGTCTCATCTGGCTGCTTCTGGGGCCCCCAGAGGTGATGGGCCCACTCTCAAAATCCATCTGTCCTCCTGGGAGCCCCATGGTCTGCTGGGTTAGGGGAGAGCTGAATGCCAGCTGTCCCCATTGCGCCTGAGGCTCCTACCAATTTTTATAAAACTTATCATTTGCTAATTTAACATGAAACTTAAGAAACATGAGTATGAATAAAAAAGAAAACTAAGCTATATCAGAGCCCTTTATAATTTGCTTTGTAACTATTCCTTTCCAGAACTTCTTGACTTAGACAAAAATTCAGTTGAATTTATAGGTGCTTATGCAAAGGGGAGCCGAGAGGAAATATGGGAGGGTAGAAAGCAGAGATGTGTCATACTGCCTTATTTCCTGTAGCTTTCATGGGTTTGAGTAACTTGTTTCCTTTATAATTATCTTCCATAGTTATAAAAGATAGAGGAAATATACTGTGTGTAAAATGTGATTTATAATAGCACTATTATTCCATAATTGAAAACACTGTGTGCTTGGCTGTCTGGTAAAATATGCCCATCAGAAATAACCTGTAGCTCTGGAGGCCAGTGGGTTGCTATGACAACTAGACAAAAGAGTTTAATAATAGCTCTCCCTCAGAGCTGGAAAATTGGCAAAGATGAGAGTTCTAATGCAAGTGTTTCTCATATAAATGCAAACAAGCACAGATACATGTATTTCTTTTCTCAACAAATATTCACTAAATGCCAGTGCTGTGCCTGGCACTATGTTAGAAGCTGTGAAAAGACAGATGTGGTCCTTCCATGATGGAGAACACAGTCCAGTGCAGGAGACATAATGAAGAATAAACAAATCAATGTACTGAATGTAAGCTTTAAGATTTAATTTAGTCAAAGTAAAATAAAGAGTCTTACAGCCTTTATTTAATGTAGGAATAGGAAAATAACTACCAAGTGAAATACCACTTTTTATTTGCTCGCAGAGATGAGGACTCTATATGAAAATAAGGGTTGCCTTCTCTTGTTAAATCAGTGTAAGTATTTATAGTGACAAGTGAAATGACTAAGGCGGGTCCTGGGATTATAGCCCAGTTGTAGAGCACTTCCTAGCATGTGTGAGGTCATGAGTCTAATTGCTAAAAAGTAAACTGTATAGTGTGGTTCTGCCTAAGGATAGCTCAGGGACAAAAAATTGAGCCACTTTTGCAAGTGTAAGGCCAGGTATTTGCTCCCCATTCTGGGTTTATGCTGAAGCATGATTCCATTGGCTCTACCTTTCTGGAAGTCTGGAACCACAACAGAGTATGTAATCTCCCAACACACAGCTTGATATGAGCCAGCTGTAGACTAAAGTGTGCAATCTTGGCAAGCACTATGGGTTCATGGTGAGGACCGCAGTGACACCCCCATCCAATAAGCACGAAATCCAGAACATGTGTATGCAACCCCAGTGAGCACCATAGCTAAATGTGTGAGCACTACAACCAAATATATGAGCCACTGTGAGCACAAGTAAGAGTGCAAGTACCCTAAGCAGATTTGTGTGTGAGCCCCAGTCATCACAACAAAGGGAAGGGAAGTTATAGCACATATTTGATAGACAACTATTTGATATGCTCTCTGGCAGTTCTACAAATATTCCTATACAGGAATTCAGCAAGAAACTAAATTTAAACAGGCTTTGTGACTAACAGTTTAGGCTTCAGCACTAAGGGAGAGTAATAGGTTACTTTCACAGAGCATCACAAAGATCAGACTGAGAAAATGCTACACTGTGTAGCTAGCATGCTATAAGCAATACCCATTTTCATTATGCTAGGATAATACCTCTTATTTTTTAACAGAAGAAACTTTTGTTGTTTAAGATAACTAATACTGTCATTATTTTTACTGTCATTTTTCATTTTTTTTCCTTTTTAGGATGTTGGAATATTTCAACATCAATGCTGAGACTATGGCTCACAATCTAGAATATCCTGGGAGATAGTCTTTGAAACTCTAATGAAACAAGAGGAAATGCCCTTATCTTTAATTTAGGGAAGGAGCACGGAGCCCAGTGAGACTAAGTCTTTCCGGGGGAGGGGGAAGCCTAGCCCAGGTTGTGTAGATTGTAATAATTTTGGGGACTATATTAAATTGTCAGGTTGATGAAATCTGGTCTGATAAATGGTACAGCTGAGATTGCTCTTTAAACTAATAGCCTTAATGCTATAGAAAACTCAGTCACAGCATATATCAAAAATGGTGGTGCAGGGGCCAGAGCCATAGTCCAGCGGGTAGGGCGTTTGCCTTGCACACAGCCGACCCAGGTTCGATCCCGGCATCCCATATGGTCCCCTGAGCACCGCCAGGAATAATTCCTGAGTGCAGAACCAGGAGTATCCCCTGAGCATTGCCAGGTGTGACCCAGAAAGGAAAAAAAAATGGTGAATAAACCAGCTTAACACATGTTGTTCAGGACTGTACTCTTCAGGGAAGCAAAACACAAAAACAAAATTCTGGGTCTCAGCTGATTTTCTAGATGAACCATGACTAAATAGATTATACTTTCAATGAAAAAGCTTTAAATATTGTATCTCTATTACATAGATAAAACCATGCTTAACATTCTAATCAATGCAAAAATTAAGAGGAACCCTTCACTTAATTTTCTATTAAGTGAAGTCATGAAGACACTGAGACTCTGGAACAGTCTTTTGCCTGATGCGGATCTTTCATGTACTTCATTAAAACATTTGTTTTAAATGATGAACTCAGTTTATATACTACTTAGAATTCTAGCTCTTACTTTTAGGGCACAAATATTTGTTTTAGAAGAAATACTGGGCCAGAACGATAGGGCGTTTGCCTTGCATGCGGCTGACCGGGATCGATCCCTGGCATCCCATACGGTTCCCTGACACCGCCAGGAGTAATTCCTGAGTGCAAAGCCAGGAGTAACCCCTGAGCGTTGCTCAGTGTGACCCAAAAAACAAAACACAAAATACTTTTCTTGATACAAAGTTCTTTAATACTGACTTTCCCAGAAATAATGAATGGTTGCCCCAGAATATATATATATTTTTTACTTGGTTCATACCCAGCAGTGCTGGGGTTTTCTCCCAGCTCAGCAATCAGGATACCTTCAGGTGATAGGCACTGAGCTGGGCTCCTGCATGCAAAGCATGTAAGCCAAGCCTTCAAGCCATCCTCACCCAATTTCCCCATTCCTAAGAATATTTCTAATTAAGGTTATACTCTCACTTCCAATGCTAAAATTGCTGAGTAAAACATTGACCCGAAAAGTCATGACTTTCCACAGAGTAAATGATTTTTTTTTGGTGGGGGCATACCCAGAGGTGGTGGGGGTACTCCTGGCTGTGTGTTACTTAAAATGCTGCTCAAGAGAACGTGTGATACCGGGATCAAATCTGGGCTTCACACATGCAAGAATGCACTAAAACCATTGAGTTCTCTGATCTCTGTATTATTATTGCATTTATTTTTATTTTGATGGGCCCCTCTGTAAAGATTCATGGTGGTCAACTCACAGCGCTGTCTAGAGATCATGCAGTGTCAGATATTGAACCCAAGTCTCCAATATGCAAAGCATGCACACTAGCCCACTTAGCTATTTTCTCAGCTTCTGGATAAGTTGCTTTAAAAAAAAAAACTCAGGTATAAATGGAATATAGTGTACCAGTATCTGTTCTTCAACCAAACCCTCTGGGTTAAAGAAATAAGAAAGAGAAGTCTGACAGTGTAGTTTTAAGCATCAAATGGCTGAGTCCAGGAGGGAACTGGTCTCCCTTTTGTGTCCAGAATCTACTGTTTCGGGGGCTGGATCAATAGCACAGCAGGTAAGGCTTTGCCTTGCACTCAACCAACCCATATGGTTCCCGAGCACAGCCAGGGGCAATTCCTGAGCGAATGAATGAGCTATTCCCTCAAACACCACCAGGAGCAACCAGAGTGCCAGTAACCCCTGAGCATAGCATGTTTGATCCAAACAATCAACACACAAAACAATGAAAAATAAATATATAGGCATATAAATTACATAAACACGTGCCTTTTTCTTGGGAATAGATGAAAAGCTCTTCCATGTGTTCAGAAAGATTAGGGACAAAAAATTCAATACCTGTTAAACTAAAAGTGAAAAGATTGTGACTTGATTTCCATTTTTAACCTGTATTTATATAAATTAACCAACTAATCTACAGGGATGGTTGGGCCATACCTGGTGGTGCTCAGGGCTTACTCCTGCCTGAGCTCAGGTTTCATTCCAAGAGGCTCAGGGACCGTGTAAGGTGCTGGGGACCAAACTTGGGTCAGGTACAAACCAGTGTACTATCTCTCTAGCCCCCTACTTTAGAGTTTCTGAAACCCTAAAGCCGTCCATCATTTCCTCTTAAAACAACTTACAAATTTGGGTTTTTCTTAGACTACAAAAATACATATAAAACTTCAAATAAAAATGGTTCTAAATCCTGAAAACGGTTCTGCAAACATCATGTTCAACATTTACTGAAAGATGTGATTAATTGAAAATAGATAGTTTTCTTAACAGTAAAGAATTTCAATAATACCAGTTTTGTCATCTGGTGTGCAAACAGGAATCTCACACATTAGTGGAACATTGAATTAAAAGCAAGTCAGGGTTCTAGTACCAGTTTTATTTGTAACTAATCACATACAAACCACTTATCTATAAAATGGTTAACATCTATTCCATAATTCACAAACACATCACAAAACCAAAATTCTTCCCAGAAAACCTCTTTGTAAACAAAAATATTACTATTACATAGCTTACACTTTATCTCAAAGGCAGAAAATGACAAACTGAAGAATTTGTCCTTTTACAAACTGGCAGCATACCTTAATTTTGCAGATTTAATTAGCTTTATCTCTTTTCAATCTCACAAAACAAACTATCAGCAAGAAGTTACTGGTGAAGAGAAATTGGCCAAAAAAATAACACTTTAAAAAACAACATTGTGTTTAGTGTAATACTTATACAACTCTGGTGTAAAATGGAAGAATATTTAGCCTTAGACAACTAGAGCATGTTTGTCTTTTTTTGAAGAACTGCTAGGACAAGCATCTATTCACTAAAAAATGTTAAGCAGGAATGCTTTGTAGAATATTCAAATGGCCAAATTAGCTAAGACTTTTCTTTACGTTTGTCTCCCTTTCATTTTTATTCCTCTGTATATGCCAAAAATTTAGCTCTCTACCCAAAAGTACATACTCTGTTTAAGTGTATGAAATGTCACTTTTCCATTATAAACATAGAAGAATCAACATGTTATAGAATGAAGATTCAGGGATAGTATTCTAACTGGATATGGAAAAGTATGCATTATATGCATCTGCTGTTTATCACATATATGGATAATGAAAACATATTTAGTACATTCACATGAGGTAAACACTTAAGACTTTTTCTGTATTTAAAAATGTCAGTTTTGTGGATTTAGTCTCTAGTTCTGGACTTCCCCTTGACAGAAGCAAAACTGGAACATGGTTCACAGAGAAACTCAGAACAAACACAAATACTGTAACAAAATAGTCATGTATACTGCTTGAGAATTTTAGACAAAACAAACATACTTTCACTACTGGCTCCAAATGCCATCATTCACTGTGTAATTTACTGTATACATTTAATACAAAAAATACCTTTTAGCTGATAATAACATTTAGTAACTTACAAAACTGACAGAATATGTCAACGACACACAAAACAGTTCTATACACAACAAAGTTTTAAAGTTCTCTGCTGGCACTTGATTTTATAGTTGATAAACACAGTAACTACTGATCTCAACAAAATACTGTTCTTAGCTTATATATTTTCAAAATCAATATTACCTCACAAAACAATAATAATCACATTGTTGACAAAAATCTCTAAGATGAACACCAAAACTGTACAGTCAAAATATTTTAAGAATCACATAAACTTTTTAACACAATGGATAAAAATTTACATAATCATCTCCAGTGAAAAAGGATTTTTCCTGATTCACTGAAGCATGTGTCAAGTATATATTTTTTAAAATATGAACATAAAAAGCAAGTTAAAGTTTTAAGTGTTTTCAGACAATTGACAGTATCACTAGAATGAAACTTTTTTTTGATGGAAAATTGATAACTTTTGGCAAATACACATTTTATATTACAAAACTGAAATTCTTTTCAAATAATAGAATCCTGGTATTTTATTTTTCCCTTCAGTGAGTTTACAGCCATTCTCTACATAACCGCAAATGAAATCACTGTTCAGTCACATTAAATGTATAGGCATCATTCTTCACATAAAAGGTGGAAACTAAACTAAAACTTAGCAAATTATATTTAAATTGTAACACACATAAATTAGTATAAATACTAAAGTTTTGAAAATCTATTACACTATTCTGAAAGGAAAGATATACTCTCAAAACCCTATTTAGTAATTTCTATCCAATAAATTTTCTATTATAAAAACTAAAATTCAAGTTACAGCACTTGTGGCACTAAGTAGAATGTTAGATTTAACAATAAAGTGTAAGAGCATAACGAAATATGTACTCAAACCAATACTGAGCTTGTAAAACAGTAAATTAATAAATAAACAGATTTTAGTGTTTTTAAATTCTGTAACATTAAATGACATTAGTACATCAAACATACCCTTTCTAAACTAAAACTGAAACCAACCAACTTATATTTCTCCAGAAAACAGAAAGGGTATCTCTCTAAGATACATTCCAAAGCAGAAAACCCTATTAGGTTTCAAACTATTAAAAACTCTGCTTATCCTGTGCATTTCACTGAGGTGCTACCTGCACCCACAAATCATCATCAGATAAAGAACTTGAGCTTCCTGACTCAGAATCCAGCTCACTGAATCCACCTAAGTCCCATTCAGTACTAGATTCACTTGGCACCTCTTCTTCCTCAGTGAGGAAACTATGACCAGATTCAAGGCAGGAAGGATAAACACGAGCTGAGAGGCAAAAAAAAATTGGAATCAAATTGGAAGAGACCTAATGTGGTTCCTATGTTAATCCACTGATCTGACCCAATGTCATATTCATATACAGTCACACGATTTTTCTTCCACTGTGGAGTACGTGAGGTGATCAGCAACAATTTTTGGCCGTGATTGATGATCCGGTAGTTGTTGGTCTCCGATACCAGGGGAATGTTATTCATCTGCCTCCATTCTCCCCTGACTGGATTGTAGACCTTCATGACAGGGATGTCACAGATACAATAGATCTCATCATTGAAGACACAGGCTTCCTGAAAGTCATTCCGCTTAAGAGACACACACTTTAGCCATATGTTATGGCTAGGATCATAGCAGAACATGCGCTTACTATTAAGAGCATAGAGATAGTTCTGAATTACCATTAGGTCAAAGGATATGAAGGAGTGGGGTAATGGTGCCACCAGTGCCCACTGGTTCCTCTGAACATTGTAGCATTCTACTTCCTTCAGTTTAACTCCAGTAATGGGGTCTCGCCCACCCAAGATATAAATGTAGCCATTGAGGTAGGCCACATCCATGCCTTCCCGGCAGAGCAAGCGGTCGGCCAGTTGCTGCCAACTGTTCTGGGCTGGCTTATACACCCACAGGTCTTTCCTGGGCTGGGCAGCGAGATAGATGTCATGGTCCGGAGATACACAGACGGCCAAGGTAGTCACAGACCTAGTATGAGCCAGGCAGGTCACAGGCGATGGCACTTTGTACATGTCCCCAGTGTACGGGTCACAGCACAGAAAGGGATCTCTGGGATGGCCAAAGAAGATCACCATCTTCTTGGCACACACACCCAGTCTCTGGGGTGGGTTTTCCACTGCAGATACAACGGAGCTGCTGCTGCTGGTCTCAGGCTTCGGCACCACGGCCTTGTATAGCATGTCCCCATAGCGCATCTGCAGGGCCCCTTCAATGAGGTCTAGGCAGTACTTCTTCACAATGGTGTTGGTCAACAGTCCTTCCAGGTAATCCTGATCTTGGTCGGTGAAGTGAGTCCAGCGGATACATTTGAAGACTTCCGCGGCGCTGGGCCCACGCTCTTTGGGGGCAGCCTCTAACCACTGAACTGCCACGTGGCACACTGTTTGCTCATTCTCAATATTGAGACTGTCCAGGCGCAGGACGGTCAGCATCTGGGCCAGGGTCAGATCGGCCAGGCTCTCCTCCGGATCGATCCCATTTGGCTGAGCTGCTTGAAGTTGTGGGCGATAAAGGCCTGGGCCTGTGAACGCAGCTTGCGATGACCGAAGGCGTCGGCAAATTTGAGGATGGCCGTGCAGTTGCTCAGGTCGAGGCGGCGGGCCAGGAAAGAGGCACAGGCTTCCCGCACGTACTCGAGCTGCAGCATGTCAGAAGCCGCGTACAGCCGCTCCACGTTGGCCTCGCTCAGCGACACCCGACCCGTGTAGCAGTAGTCGACCAGCACCTCGAAAGACTCGGCATCCACGTCGTGCATGGTGATGCTCGTCTGCTGGCTCTCGTACATGCCGCCCGTGAACATGCTCTTGAAGTAGGGGCAGGCGGCTGCCAGCACATTCCGGTTGCAAGGGAAAAGGCGGCCTGTCCCCGGCCCGCTGCCAGGCGTCACCACCTCGATGGTCACATCACAGAGCAGCCGCGCATCGTAGAAGGACTTGAGCTGTGCGAGCAGGGCGGCGGAGTGAGCCGTGTCCTTCAGTTCCTCAGGGCCGGTGAAAAAGGCCGCGACGGTGGGCTTGTGAACCCTCTTGGGTCGCTTGCCGCCGCGGGGGCTGGCGAGGCGGCGAGAGCGCGGAGGCTCTTCCGGGACTGCATGGCGGAGATGGCGATGGGTGCTGCAGGCGCACGCGAACGGGTGCACGGACCGGGCTCTGGCTCCTCCTCACCCTCTTCGCCCTCCTCTGGCGGGCACCGAGAGCTCAGCGTCTCTGGAGAGACTGCAGCACGTGTCCATTTACTTAATTCGATCCTACTCTACGATGGCACCTCCCTCAAGCACGTAGACAGGGGCTGACTCACCCTTTTCCAGTTTTGCGCCCTTTCTCCGCCTCAGCTCGCCCTCACAGGAACCGCTCTCCGGAGCCAAGAAAATACGCGACCGCCGCGTTGGCAGTACCGGTAAGTGCCCACGGAGAACTACGGATCCCAAGACGCCTTTCGGGGTCTCGAGGCATGCCGGGTCCTCAGAGTCCTAGGCACAGTCTGGCGGGCAGCAGCCGCGTTGCATCTCGGGAGTGGTAGTTCCCGTGATGTCGCGAGACTTGCCGGCCTTCATTGTCTCGGCTGACGGAATGAAAAATCGGTAATTCTCTTCAGTTCGTTTCTTATGGTTTAGGAATTCTGGGTTTGGATTTCAGGTGAGAGGCCCATTCTGTATTTGTCTCTCGGGGAACTTATCTCTCAGAACTGGCTGCTGTTTGTAATACGCGAATCACCTTCCATCGCACTTGCCGCGAACGGCGATTAGCGTCGCGTGATTGCGTAGAATATATGAGAAGCCCGGAATAAATTTTGGCAGATTATGGAAACCTCAAAGCCCTTACATGGAGTCTATAGTTGTAATAAACTATGAATTTTAGTAAGTTTTAGGGCTTTGGGTATTAGGGTGTTTTTTTTAAACGTTCATACTACGTGAAGCACCCCCGCGAATTTGAGATCACAAGTCGGTAGGAAATTTTGGAAACCCCTTGGTTGCCACAGAGATCCCGCTAAACTTTATCTTCTTTTTAATTAATACATTTTACCTTTTTAGATCAATTTTAGCTTTACAGGAAAACGTAGCATTAAAGGTTGCTCGTTTGTAAGCCACCCCCTCACAGTCTGCTGTTGTTAAGCTTAATTTTTACTAAGTTTTGCTGTTAATGCATTAGCATATGCATTTGTGTCAAGCAATGAACTTATGTAGATGTTATTAATTACATTACTTAATCTTGAATACGGCTCTCGTTTTACACAGTACAATTCTATGGTTTTGAACCCCGTATAGGGTCATGTGATCACCATTTACAATGATAAACAGAATTTTTACTGCCAAAAACAATACGTATGCTGTAGCTTTATGTCTCCACCCACAAACCCCCGCCCCAGCCTACTTCCCACCATGCCTGGGAACCACGGATCTGATTACTATGTAGTTTTACCATTCTCAGAATATCAGAACAGTTGGAATTATACAGCATTTTAAATATCAGCTCTTAATTTGCCTTCCTCCTACCCCCACCCCGCATGGATGAATCTAGAAGGTATCCCGCCAGTGAATTCAGCCAGGAAAGGGACATCGCAGAATGGTGTCTATCTGATATGTGGGATACAAAGAACCACAGCAAGGGAACAACAAAAGGCTAAAGGGAAGAAAATCTGAGACCTGGTCTGTGGAACTGAGCTTCCCGGGGAGGAAGGGGACTGGTCCCTGGGACTGATTTAAAACTCCAGCACACTGGTAGTGGGTGTGGTGTTAAGAGATTATGCATGACAGTTCAGTTAAAATGGGAGGATGGGGAAAAGATAAACTACTTTATTTAGTATTATTTATTTCAGTTTCCTTCATTTATTTTCATCTAAAACAATTCTGCATACTGTGGATGTAAGACAGTTTACTAATCTTATCCACTGATAGTTACTTTGCTTTGAATTTTTGTAGTTGTGAATAAAAATACTACACATGTTCATTGGTCTTAGCATATTCTTAGTCCTTTTGGGGTCAATCTCAAGTAGTACTTAGGAAGGTGGGGAGTGGAGTGTGTGTAGCGTGTGTGTGTGTGTTCCAATGATTTCTAACTAATGAGTCCAGTGGTTCAGTGCTAGGAGATGAAGTAGGGAATTCCCCTAGTAAGAGTGGGCCATATAATTGGGTGTGCCTTAAATTTCTGCAGCACCAGGCATAAGTTCTTGTTTTCTTATCTCTTCAGATGTAAATTCATGATACATATTGGTACATACTTAGGAGTGATTGCTGGATGGTATGGTAAAACTCTGTTAAGTTTTGTAAGAAATTGGTAGAATTATTCCCAGTGTGGTAGCTGTGCTGTTTGGATTCCCACCAATTATAAAGTAGCCCCATTTCCGCAGTTTCCTATCAATTTCTGTTGTTAGTGTTTTGAATTTTTTTATTTTATTTTATTTTTAGGATCACACCCATCGATGCTCAGGGGTTACTTCCTGGCTCTTTGCTCAGGAATTACTCCTGACAGTGCTAGGCAACCATTTGGGATGCCGGGGATCGAACCTGGTCGGCAGCATGCAAGGCAAACGCCCTACTTGCTGTGCTATCACTCCTGCCCTAGTGTTTTGAATTTTAGATCTTCTGAAAATTTAAACCTGCCTCTTTGTGATAACTCTGTGAACAGAATAATATATTAGACATTCACAACTTCTCTAGGATCATTAAGCTGTGTCTGGTAAAGCTGTTCAAATATGCGAATCAGAAATAAAAGTAGATGCTTTATGATCTTACAAAATTAAAATTTCATATTGAAGAAGAGAGCCTAAAATTAAAATATTTCCAGTAGCCTTTTTCTTTTTTTTTTTGCTTTTTTGGGTCACACCTGGCAATGCTCAGGGGTTACTCCTGGCTCTGCACTCAGGAGTTACTCCTGGCAGTGCTCAGAGGACCATATGGGATGCCGCGATCTAACCCAGGTTGGCCACAGCAAGGCAAGCGCCGTCCCTGCTGTACCATCGCTCCGGTCCCTTTCCAGTATCCTCTTAATTTAGTTTTACCTAGTTCTGTACAGCTCTTTTAATTACTCTCCCCAAATCAGTGGAGGATTTTGGAATTATAGTTATTAACTACAGATTTTTTTTTTTTTTTTTGCCAGACTCAACAGTGCTCAGTGGCTGTGCCCAACATGGTGGTTGGAGAGACAGAGAGTGGAGAAGTGCTTGCCTTGCATACTGCTGACCCCAGTTCCATCCCAGAATCCTGCCAGGAGAGATCTGTGAGCACAAAGATGGGAATAAGCCCAGAACACTAGCTTGTGTGGCCCCAAAACACAAGACAATCAACATGGTGCTTAGGGGCTGCTCCTGGTTTGCTCTGAACCATGACTGCCAAGGACTGAATTTGGGTCTCCCACAAACAAAACATTCACTTCATTCCTGTTTACCACTAGTCCCCGTTAACTATTCCATGCGCTTTGAACCACACCCAGCAATACTCGAGACTGCTCCTGGGCTCTTTGCTGCTTCTGGTGGTATTTGGAAGACAGTATGCAGTGCTGAGGATGGAATTGGTGCCCATCACATGCGTAGTTAATCCCTTAACTCATGTACGATCACTCTGGCCCCAGCTATAAATTTTAAATAAAAATAACTTGCCAAAATTATTCTTTTCTGTTTTGGGGCCATACCCAGCAGTGCTCTAGAGTTACTCCTACCTCTGTGCTCAGAATCTGCTGGGAGGATCAGAACCATATGGAATGCCAAGGATTAAACCTGGCTCACACACATGCAAAGCAAGTATCTTACCCACTATACCATCACTCTGACCCCAATACCAGTTTCCTAATGCTTATCATGCATGACCAAACATCCTTTCACTTAGTCTATTACTAAGTGAAATAATAGCATAAATAACTCACTTCAGTTATTATGGAGTTGTAACTGAGTATGGGGATCGCAAAACATAATAATCTTAAACAATTACTTTAGGGGACCAGAGCCATAATACAGTAAGGAACGCATTTGCTTTGTACACAGCAACCCAGGTTCAATCCCGGCATCCCATATCATCCACAAGCAACCAGGGTGATCTCTGAATATAGAGCCAAAAGTAAGCCCCAAGCATTGCCAGTGTGGCCCTAAAACAAAACAAAAACAAAAAAATTACTTAAAGGGTAAGGAGATAAAGTACAGGATTGGGACACATTCCTCGCATGAGTCCAATCCTGACTCAGCCCCTTAGCAACACAAACAACCTCCCCTGAGTGTGACTCTGAGCACCACCGGGGTGACCCTGGTGGTTCTCTATACCACAAAGGCCCAAACTACGACTGAGCCACTAGGTCAGTTGGCAAAGTATCTCCAAAAAATGTCCTCTATGCTGCAGAGCACTGCTTGGGATACCCCTAAAAAGGTTTGTTTTAAAATACTTTTCTCATGATTTATCACTAGTAGATTTTTATTTGTATACCTATGTTATAAACTTCGGCCACATAAAAATTTCTTGGGCAAGAAAGGTAGCAAGTGGAAAATGTTTAAGAAACTCTAGTCTATACAAGGTTCTTGTACTTATAAATGTTATATCATTATAGCTGACCCTCTATATTACTTGCCTTAACCTGCTTTGCCTCTAAAACATATCATTTTTCCTATATAATTTGGAGTATGATTTTTTGCCTATGTATTTTGTAAAGACATTTCCCCTAAACAATATAGTATAACAAATATTTATATTGCATTAGGTAATTATAAAAACTAGAATAAGGTCCAGAAAGATAGTACAGGACATGCAGCACTGAGTATGGTCCTTAAACACCACTAGGAGTGATCTCTGAACAATGTTGGGTACACACACACACACACACACACACACACACACACACACTAGATCTTAAGTACTTGAAATGGAGTTAATGCAACTAAAAGAATGACTTTATCTTTAGAAACAACAAAACAGGGGCGGAGTGATAGCCCAGTGGGTGGGTAGGCGTTTGCCTTGCGTGGCTGGCCTGTGCCGGCCCGGGTTCCATCCCGGCATCCCATATGGTCCCCTGAGCACTGCCAGGAGTAATTCCTGAGTGCAGAGCCAGGAGTAACCCCTGAGTGTCACCAGGTGTGACCCAAAAAGGAAAAAAAAACAACAAAACAAAAGCAAAAAATTAGATTTTTTAAAGCACAAGATAAAAACAGAATTGGCAGCAAAGTGTTCAAAGGAAGAAAATGTTTACACAGATACTATTAGAAGTAAGTAGATCACATATAAACAAACTTGGAAATCAACAATGCTGAGCCTTACCTAATACCTATGCCCTGAGAAAAGTGCAATAATTATATTCCTTCAACCCTTTTTCCTCTCCCAAATCTCCCGCCTTTGGTGTTCAGATAGTTGACCACAACAGGCCCCCTTTCCTCGTACCTTACATAGCACTCTGTTCACTCTTTCTCATAGATGCTGTCATAATCACAGATGACCCTGTTACCTGGGAGAAATGTTTGCATTTTTGCTTAAATTTGCCAATAAAGCCAGATATAGAGTCTCTTAATTTTCAGTCCTTTATCTTGTGAATGATTAACTGTCTAGATATAAAGCTAAACTTAACCTGGCTACAAAAACCTCTTGTTGGAGAAAAGAGGGGAGGTACTCCCAGGCAGTGCTCTGGGGTCCAGGGACTCAGAGCTGCAGTGCTACTTCATGCTCGAGGCCACCGGACACACTGAGTGTTACAGTAGGTGGGGTGGGGGGGTGCGTGAGTCCAGATCTCTGCCTGAGTGACATGCATACCAGCACTGTGCACTGTCACTCCTGCCCTACAAAGACAATCTCAACCACAAAGCTGTCTATCTGTAACTATTTTAATTCTCTATAAAATTCTAAGACAAAACATCATCCTAAGCCAAAACATTGATTTCCAAGTTGTTTACGTTATGATCCGCATCTAATAACTTCTGTGTAAAAATTTTCTTCCTTTGAAATTTTTTGCCATCAATTCTGGTTTTGTTGTGTTTTTTCCTTGAGTTTTAAGTTTTGTTATTTTTTTCTTTTGTTTTTGTTGTTTCTAAATGTAAATAGTCTGAGCTATTCTCCATATTGCAAGAATCTGAAAAAAAATCAGTACCTTGTTTGGCTTGTGTGTCTTTGACTGGTGTTGGAGGACAGGTTTAGATAACCTGGGAGCTTTGTTGTTTTGCCCACTCCCAGCTTAATCTAGTTAAGCCAAGGTTCATTCTAATGAGACCTCTTCTATGTAAACACTGCTAGAGGGTGTGGCATTTACAGAAATCACCTTGATTGAATAACTTCTGACTTATACATCTACTAAGACTTCTATGTTTTCTAGATTGGGCACAGCTCCTCTTTATACCCACTGCACCCAGCTTGGGACAGTTAGAATTTACCAGGAGACTACCACCCTGGGTACTAGAAGGATTATACTAGTTTGCTTTAAGCAGGCGAGTGTGACCCTTTCAGTCATGAGAACAAGTCATGAGAACAAGATACTCAGAATCACCCTGGTGCAGATAATAATAAGAAGGACCTTGTGGGTACCATCTAGATTACATGAAGCTCATGAAATTAAGATGTATTACTTTATATCATCCCTCTCTCTCTCCAGTGTTTTACGTAAGAGATAATCTCGGGATTAGTCCTTGGCATAATCTTTGTTTATACCTGCAATAGGGTGTGGCACTACACTCTGTTTAGGGTTCTTTGTTGACATGACCCTCCCTGGATTACTTTGGTGTATATAAGGGGACTGATTTGAGGCCCCTTTGGCTTTCGGCCTTTTAGCTTTTGGCTCTTGCAGCTTTTGCTTTTGGCTTTTTGCTCTTTGGCCTTTTGCTCCTTCTGGGTAGGACTCATCTCGGGTGAGATCCTCTCTCTTTGGTGGGAGACTTAGGCTCTTTTGTATGATCTAAGTTCGGACCAGAGCTAGAGTTTGTTCATTATATTGGAGTGCTGTGGAAGAGCTTTTGTACTATTAAAAGCCTTTTTTGGAACTGCACCGGACTCGTGAGTTCTCCCGGCGTCCTCAGAGGTAGAAGAGAACTTCTGTCCTGACACTGTTGGGGACCCCGGTGGCTTCCCGACAGACTGGTGCTATTACAGATTAACTATAAGAACCTTCCTAGGACTCTTGTTTCTGTATTCACTTCTCAGTCATCATCTTTATGTTGATATTTTTCTTAATGCATCTTCACTCTTATTCATAGTATCCTTTTTTTTTTTTTTTTTGCTGTCACTGTTTTCCTGTAGATCATTGATTTGCTCAAGCGGGCACAACTAACATCTCAATACGTCCTGTCACATGCGGGATATCCCAAGGGCATCTGCCCACTCCAGGAACATAAAGAGCCTCAAACCATTCCATCAAGTCATGGGAATGAGTTCCATAATTGTTACTGGTATTTGGCATGTCAAATACGACACAGGTAGCTTGCCGGGCTCTGCGCGGCGGGTGGGATTCTCTTGTAGTCATGTCAAAACTTGAGCATTTATTGATGAACCCTAATTATAGCCTGCGCAAGCCAGACTATAATTAGCTCTTCTGGGTGGAGCTCTGAGGAGAGGGGAGTCCGGATGTGGAAAATGGTGGCCCCTCATGGTGTGGGGTTCCTCTGGTTTTTTTTTTTTTTTTTTTGCTTTTTGGGTCACACCCGGCGGTGCTCAGGGGTTTCTCCTGGCTCTGAACTCAGGAATCACCCCTGGCAGTGCTCGGGGGACCATATAGGATGCCGGGGGATCGAACCTGGGCCGGCATGAGGCCAGCCGCGTGCAAGGCAAGACGCCCTACCCGCTGGACTATCGCTCTGGCCCCTCTGGCTTCTTTAGAGGCTCTGCTGGGGTGGTGGCCAGGGCAAACCTGCCATCCATCCCTATCGTATGTAAAAACAGTACACATGAACTCAAGGGATTATTGAGGTACTTATTTATTTTTTTCTACTTATTTCTTCTTGGAACTTCCAAACCTGAGTTGTTTAACTTATCCCTATAGCTCTTTTTTTTTCTTTTTGGGTCACACCCAGCGATGCTCAGGGGTTACTCCTGGCTCTGCACTCAGGAATTACTCATGACCATATGGGATGCTGGGGATCGAACCGAGCCAGCACAGGCTGGCTGTGTGCAAGGCAAATGCCGTACCCGCTGGGCTATCGCTCCGCCCCCTATTGCTCTTTGCGAGATTTATGATGACCACTTCTCAACTAACCTGATTTTGTTTATTGTTTGTTTTTGGTTCACATAAGCAGTGCTCCGGGCTTGTTCTAGCTCTGTGCTCAGGGATGTCTCCTGGCAGTGCTTGGGGAACTAAATGTGGCCCTCAGGGATTGAGCTGAAGGGAGAGGTATGTAGGTTCATACTTTAATGCCTGTACTATCTCTCTGGCCCTAGTAATTTTATTATCCTTAAAAGGAATAAAACCCAGCAATATGTTTTATCACTGAGCCACATCCTCAACCCTGCTCATCTGATTCTGACAAACGATTTTACTCCAAACCCTTGTCTGTAACAGACAAGTCTTTTTGGGGATATGGGCCACACCTGGTGGTGCTCAGGGATTACCCGTAGAGGGCCAAGGGGGCCCACATGGGGTCCCAGGATAGAATCGACGTTGGCCATATGCAAGGCATCCACCCTACCTTCTTAACTATGACTGCAGTCCCAGGCAATCCTTTTAAAAACCGAAATACAATTGTTCAGTACCTTCATTGTCTACATGGTATTTTTTTTTTTTTTGCTTTTTTTGGGTCACACCCGGCGATGCTCAGGGGTTAGTCCTGGCTCTGCACTCAGGAATTACTCCTGGTGGTGCTGGGGACCATATGAGATGCCGGGGATCGAACCCGGGCTAGCACAGGCCGGCCGCTTGCAAGGCAAACGCCCTACCCACTGGACTATCGCTCCGGTCCCTACATGATATCTTTTAAAGAAAAAATTCTGCTCTCTAGATATATTAAGATATATCTAAAGAACAGATATATATATATATATATTACTGGTTTATATAGATATATATATATCAGTGGTTCAGATATATATCTATGTATATCTATATATAACATATATCTATATATATCTATATCCATATATATCTATATCCATATTATATCAGTGGTTCTTCATTCTGTAAAACCAAGACTGGTATTATTGATTTTTGCTAAAATTATCCTATACCTAGAATTATTGGCTATTGCTGAAACTAGATTCCTAGTGTGTTCACTATTGTAAAAAGGTCAGTTCCCCTAATTGAATTCTTTTTTTTTGTCTTTTTAGGTCACACCAGTCATGCTCAGGGGTTACTCCTGGCTCTGTACTCAGGAATTACTCTTGGTCATGTTCAGGGTACCACATGTGATGCTCAGGGTCAGTCCCTGGTTGGCCACGTGCAAGGCATCCTGAACTCTTCTTTGCTTCAAAACCTGAAAACATCTGTTTTCCTCTCTCATATTTATATACCCAGTTATTTATTATCCTACTCTCTCCTTTCAAAATTAATTTCTTATTAAAGCACCATCATTTGCAGTTACCCATAGTTGAGTCTCAGCATACAGTGTTTCCACACAGTGCTACCACTCTTGGCAAGTTCCTTCTACCATTGTCCCCAGATTTCCTCCCACCCCCTAGCCTGCCTCCTTAGCAGGCATGTTTTAAGTTTGGTTGTCAGAGTTTGGATCTTATGACATCAGTGTCTATTCCCCTTTATGCACAAGGAAGAACTTCGATATCCTTGTTTGAAGGATATAGAACCTTTTGCTCTTAGCAAAAGGCTACAGCCACATGTGTAACTAATCTGTTCCAGAGAGAATTTCCCCCTCTGGAAGATCCCTTTGTTCTCTAGTGAAAGAGGAACTCACTTCAATGTTAAGGTTGTTCAAATAATACTTCCATTATTATAAAATTAGCTATCATTACCACTTTCAATTATCTGGGAAAGGAAAATAGTCCAAGAATCACCTTAAATTCAAACCAGCATACTCTCTGCGGTGCTCACCCTTCCCAGAGTCCTACACTTAGCTTTGAGGCTCTTTGAGTCCTTCCCTCCAGACAACATTTGATAGTTACCTTATGAGATAATACTGGAAGATCTTAACTCTTCTGGGCTTTAAGTGACTATAATTGCATCCAGTCCCATATATATTATTTATATACTCCTATGGTCTTATTAAATGCATCCATACTGGTACCAGAGCAGTAGCACGGTAGGTAGGCATTTGCCTTGTTCATGGTCAATCTGGATACAATCCTGGCACCCAGATACGGTCTCCCAAGCCCACTAGGAGTAATTCCTGAGTGCAGAGCCAGGGAGTAAACCCTAGCACCTGTGGCGCACAACCCATAAAAATAAACAAATTCCCCCATCCTGAGGCTGGGAAGATAGCACAGGGCCACATGATTTGTATTCTCAGGACATTGGTTCACTCCCCTACACTGAAAAAAAAAACCCACCCTGAGCTCCTTCAGGTGTAGCCCTATAGCACCCCCACACCACAGAACGGCCCTGGTCTTTCCTGATACCATAAGGCTTGAATCGTGCTGCACTCCTGGGCCCCGACATTGAACAGTCATGGCCCAGTCTTCCTGGGAGTATCCCTTGAAGTTCTTGGTATTGCTTATATCCTTATATCCTTACCTCCCACCAAGGATTTTGTTTTGTTTTGTTTTGTTCTGCCTTTTGAGTCATATCCAGTGATGCTCAGGGGGTTTCTTCTGGCTCTGCACTCAGGTATTACTCCTGGTGGGCTTGGTGGACCATACGGGATACCGGGGATTAAATTCGGGTTGGCTACATGCAAGTCAAACGCTCTATCCGGATTTTTTTTTTTTTTTTTGCTTTTTGGGTCACACCCGGCAATACTCAGGGGTTACGCCTGGCTCATTTGCTCAGGAATTATTCCTGGCGGTGCTCGGGGCACCATATGGGATGCCGGGAATCGAACCTGGGGCGGCCACATGCAAGACAAACGCCCTACCCACTGTGCTGTTGCTCCGGCCCCTATCCCCTGATTTTTTAAATAAAAATAATTGTCAACAGGTGGTTTCTGATATACCATGTGCCATACATTATACACAAGGCAATTGCATCTTCAGGAAAAACACTACCAAAGACCAATCAATCATGTATACCAGTGGGAGGGATCACATACTGTGTCCTAACCACCACATTTTGCTGAAAAACTGCAAGGGATACCACCTCTACTTCCTCTTTCATGGTTGCAAAAAAAAATACAACTCCAGTTTCTCATTTCAGGAGTTTGGAAGTCACCACTCTTCCTTAACAAGTAAAAAATACTGAATAGATGAAAAAACAAGTTGCCTATGGTCATATGAGAAGGCATGGGAGACAGCAGTTGTCAAGACAGGATGTCCCGACTTACCTGATAGGAGAGTCATGTATATGTTCCAGGGAAGAAGCAGCCTCTGCCAGGGAAGGAGACCTTGAGATGAGCTGCTGCCACTCATTGCCACCAATTCTAATGATAAAAACTTCAGGTGACCCCATTGTGAAGGATGGTTGATATGGCAGTATGACTTAATTCCAGAATCTTCACCAGTCTTCACAACAAATGTGGAGAGAATTCCCATCATGCTTCTAGCAGGTGAGTGGGGGCAGGAAGTTCTACTTCTAAGTTCCCCAGACCGTGCTTATTAGGTCCTATCCACAGGTAAAACTAGTTAACTAGAACCTAACCTGCTGGGATCTTATTAGCTTAACTGAATGGAGGGAAAGACGCAACTCATACTTCGCCTTCCACATGAGAGAAAGGAAATAAGTAACTATAGCCCACTCTAGAAATTCTATCCCTCATAAGAGCAAGAAAAAGCAAAAATAGGAGGTTGGAGAGGTAGTTAAATGCCTGAAAGTGTGCTTTGCATGTGAGACCTAGGTTCGATTTCCAGCACTGTGATCCTGAGCACCACTTGGAGTGGTCCCCAGCACACTGTGGCCTCCAAACCAACGTAAATAGATAAAAATAGGGTCCAGTGAGTGCTCAAGTGGTAGAGCATATGCTTAGTATGATATATAAGCCAAGCATCTCCTCACACCTCAGGGTACGGCACCTATATAAGATAATAAAACAATGTATCATATATAATTTTTAAATAATTTAATTTTTTTTAAATCCGCCCAGGTATGCTGATCCAGAGAGTTACAGACATGGGGCAGAGCTGCTACTGGCTCTCCCCTGTGCCCAGCTGCTCACAAGGCGCCCGGGAGGGATGGCGGGTTCTAGCCCTGGCCCGCCACCCAGCAGAGTCTTGCAACAAGCCAGATGACACCCCCCCACTCCATGAGGGTCTCCATTTTCCACATCTGGACTTCCCTCTCCTCAGAACTCCACCCAGCAGACCAGCCTATCATAGCCTGGCTCAGGCGGCCGCTTGCGGCCGTGCGGTTCATCAATAAATGCTGGATTTAGAAATGACTACAAGAGTATGCTACCCACACGGCAGAGCCTGGCAAGCTACTCGTGTCATATTTGATATGCCAAATACCAGCAACAATTATAGACCTCATTCCCATGACCTGATGGAATGGTTTGAGGCTCTTTATGTTCCTGGAGCAAGCAGGTGCCCTTGGGCTCTACTTGCATGGACAGGACATATGGAGATGTTACTGGTGCCCGCTCGAGCAAATCCATGATGAACGGGAAGACAGTGATACAGTGATCATATATAATACTGGATCCCACGGGATGTCAAAAGATCACGTGGCCGCCCACCTACAAGATGGTTAGACTTCCTTGTTAAGGCCCTGAAGGAACGGTTTGAGGCTCTTCATATTCCTGAATCAACCAGATGCCATTGGGCTACATTGGCACGTGATAGGGTCCAATGGAAATGTTACTGGCTCCCGCTCGAGCAAATTGATGAATAACGGATTCAAGTGATCAAACCTGTGTTATGCTATAAAATAAAAATACACAAATTTTTGCCTATTTACACATTAATAGACACTTAATTACTGCCTTATTGTAGCTATTGTAAATGATGCTGTAGTGAACATGAAAATGCAAAATGTATCTTTAGCTACTAGTCTGATTTCCTTTTGTTTTGAGGGGAGGAGGCTTACACCCAGCTGTGCTCAGGGATCACTCCTGGCCAGGGTTGGAGATTAAAGCCAGGTTGGCACCATGCAAGTCAAGCGCCCTAGCTACTGTATTACTAAGAGTGGCCATGATGTTGATCCCAGAAGCGCCAAAATATGATATATTATGTACATATGATGTATATGTACATATGTATATCATGTTATAGATGATTATATGAGAGAGAGAGTGCACAAATCCTGATATTTAGTTTGTTTGAAAATTATATATATTTGGGGGACCATTGCTGTTCAAGAAAATATTGTTTTTCTGTTTGTTTGCTTTTTTGGGCCACACCCAGTGATGGTCCTGGGTTACTCCTGACTCTGCACTCAGGAATTACTCCTGGCATTGTTCAGGGGACCATATGGGATGGACCCAGGTTGGCCGTGTGCAATGCAAATGCCCTGCCTGCTGTACTATTTTCTTGCCCCTCCAGGAGAAATTCTGGCATGATTCCATGGTTTACTCTTAGAGATGCTTGGGGGACCATGTGTGATGCTGGGGTATGAACCCAGGTCTTCTGCATATGCTCTGACCCATTGAACTATCTCTTTGTCCCCTGAAAGTTGTATTTTCTAATTATTAATCAACATTCAAGTATTTTGGCATTTGTGTTTGATTCTTAATGATTTAGATAATCTGGTTCTATGAGCAAATCTAACCTCATGAAGATTCGGATTAATTGACTATACAAAAATCTAAAACATCTGAGATATGGTAACAACTTAAGCAATCCTTGCAAGTTCTGTATGTATCTCTCTAAGATAAGGGCCAGAGAGATAGTAGAGTAGGCAGGGCTTTACTCTCCCCCAGGGCTTTAGGATCCCCCAGCTCCTGCTAGAAGTGATCCCTGAGCTCAGAGCCAGGAGTAAAGCCCTAAGCACTGCTAGGTGTGGCAAAACTAACAAACAAAACTACAAGTAAACAAAAGATCAGTATAACTAATATATTGTCCTCTCCTGGCAAAATCTTCAGTTTCATTTCAGTTTTTATCAGTTAACTTATCTAACTTTAGCTGACTCAAAGGTTTGGTATTACATCTAATGTGTAGCACTGACTTATTATTTGAAAGGGGAAAAGGGTATAAAATGCTCACTGCACTGAGTACATACTTTGCATGCTGGGATTGATCCCCTGCACCATATAGTGTCCTGAGCATCATTAAGCCAGGAGTAACCCCTGAATACTGCTCGGTGTGCATGAAGAGTTCTAGAAATATAAACTAAAGTTCTTACCTCATATGAATTACAAAATTCCTCAGGGTTCCAGTATCAAAATCTGCTATCTTGTACTACTAAATGTACTACTTCCATATACTACAGTGCTCTCCTTTTCTTTGTCTTCTAGACAGCAATCAAGAATATCCCATTGGAATCACTGGGAATTTGTCAGATGGAGTCAGGGGTCGGCCCTTCCCCCTCCATTTTGTCGAGCCTGGTGGCCCGGCCCAGAAGCTGCCCTGGGGTGACCAGCCATAGCATGCAGTCTCAAACGCGGCTGGGGAAGCTGGAACTCTGCTTTCCAGGCTCAGCTGACCATGGGGCTCCCAGGAGGACAGATGGGTTTTGGGAATGGGCCCATCACCTCTGGGGGTTCCGGAAGCAGCCGGATGAGACTGGCCCACCACACTAGCCACCACCTTCGCTGTCCGGATGCTGGGATACTACCTCACGACCAGATTAACAGAGCAAAACCAGTTGGAGCCCAGGTCGCGCGCCGCTTGCAGTCCATCAAAGTAGTGGAAACAGTATGTCCTTTAATGCACTGCATTCTACAATGTGCAGGAAAGTTTGGCGGGAGGGAGAGATAGAGAGGAGAGAAAAGACATACAGAACCCACCAAGCAGTTGAGGTGTGGGAGGGGGAGGGAGGTGGGGACATTGGCGATGGGAAATGGGTTCGGGTGGAGGGATGGGTGTTGGAACACTGTAGAACCAAAACTCTACATGAGCATCTTGCAATTGTATGTCTAAAAGTGGTGTAATAAAATTTGGGAAAATAAAAAAAAATAAATTCTATGATATGATATTAACTATAAGGGAAGTATAAGCTGGGGAGATAGTACAGAGGTGATAGAGCACGTGGCTTGTTTGCAGGGCCCTAGGTTCAATCCTAGAACCTCATGATCTTTTGAGCACCATCACCCATCAGGTGTGGCTCCTCACACGGCTGGAGAGACCCCAAAATAATATAATTAAGAAAGGAGATGTGTGTTTTGAATAAGAGAAGCTCTAATAAATGTAGATATCTTATCAAAAGATTTTTAAAGAAGTATTCAACTTCCAGGCGAAAGGTTATTGTAGAAGGGACCAAAGTAAAGTTTTAAATCAGAAAGGGAACTTAGAAGAAATGTGAAGAAAGTTTGTAAGAAATTTAGGGAAAGAAGCTTTTATGTGTAGTCAACCTGGGCAGAATAAAACAATTCAAAGAATTTTAAAATTACTTTTAATATCAGTAGTATACTATGCAAATATCATTTCTTCTGTTTACTAAAAGTACAAGAGCATTCTTAAAATTGTGGTTAGCAATTTCTGTTCTTTAAGTAGGGGTCTCTAGAAATGCTCTTGGTCTGGTGGTCTTGGTAATATGACGCTGGTGCGTGTGTGTGGGCAGAGAGAGGAGAGGTAGTGGAAGGGAGGGCCATGTTATTATTTTTATTTGAGGGATAACTTCTGACTCTGTGCTCAGGGATCACACCTGGCATCACTATGGGGTCAAACCTGCTCAGCCATGTACAAGGCAAGTGTTTGCCAGCTGTACTATCTCACTGGCCGAAGTACTTTTTTATAGCTATTAAACACTTCCCAGAGAGTACAAGAATTCCAAGGAAAACCTATTATTAATTGTTTCCTCTCCTGGTAGAAACAAAATATGAAGTAGGACTCTGGATATGCTTAAACTTCATGGGCACCACCGTCACTTAAATAAAAGCGATTAATTTTCTTAAAACATATGTGAATATCAGCATGGGTGTCATGATACTAGGAAACCGCCCTAATCCTGATCTGTAATGATCAATCGTATTCTGAAATACTATGTGTCACAGATTGAATAAGCATCTTTGTAACTGCATTTTAGCAAGTCATTTTAAAGCCTTTGGCATTTACCAAAACCATTGTTTACCCTTTTGGTTCCAGAGGAATTCATGGAAAAGGACTTTGATGTTTATCATGAATCTGAGGATAAGAAATTCAGAATTTCTGTGGAAAAGTCAGATACTTAAAAACCAAAAACCAAAAAACAAAACCTAGATTTGGGGAGGGGATAGAATCAGGGCAGGGCAGGACCCTCCCAAGCAATGTTCAGAAGAGCCAGGATCCTGAGAAAGAGAGAAAGAGAAAGAGATAAAGAACCTGCCATAGAGGCAGGCTAGGGAAGGTGGGAGGGAACCGGGGACATTGGTGGTAGGAAATGGGCACTGATGGAGGGATGGGGGCTGGAACACTCTATAACCGAGACCCAAATATGAACATCTTATGAACATCTTTGAAATTGTATATCTCACGGTGGTATAATAAAATATTAAAAAAAAAGAATATCCATTGAGGGCACTGGTGGAGGGCGGGTGCTGGAACACTATGTGAGTGAAACCTCCAAACATGAACAACGTTGTAATTGTATATCTCACGGTGGTATAATAAAATGTTTAATTTAAAAAAAAAAGAATATCCCATTGATATCATTGAATCTGTTTCCATGCATAACTGTGGTTACTGATAATAATAAAACCCAGGAGATAAACTGATTGCATACAACTTTTAAATGAGATAGGGCACTGTTTACTTGTGGAAAACCTCATATAATCCTCTAGAGAACAGCATTCTGAACTAAAGAGAGGAAGCATGTACTGACGTATTTATTCTAGGACCTATCTTGAGGGAAAATGTAGTAAAGTACTTATTCTAGGGCCTATCTTGATACCCTATTGCAGGTATAAACAAAGGTTATGCCAAGGTCTAATCCTTTCTACCAAGATTAACTCTTATGTAAAACACTGGAGAGAGAGAGGGCTGCTATAAAGTAATACATCTTAACTTCATGAGCTTCATGTAATCTAGATGGTACCCACAAGGTCCTTCTTATTATCTGCACCAGGGTGATTCTGAGTATCTTTTTTTTTTTAATTTTTTTATTTTTAAAATTACAAAGATATACAATTAAAAAGTTCATATTTGGGTTTTGGTCAAACAGTGTTGCAGCACCCATCCCGCCACCAGTGCCCATCTCCCACCACCAACGTCCCCGGTTCCCTCCCCTCCCCCAGCCCTGCTCCATGGCAGGTTCTTTATTTCTTTCCATTTCTCTCTTTTTCTCTTTTCCTTCCCCCCCAGACTATGATTCTGAGTATCTTTTCTCATGTACTGAAAGGGTCACACTCGCCTGCTTAGAGCAAACTAGTATGAGCCTTCCTATAGTCTTTCTATAGTCTCAGCGTAGCCAGGATGGTAGTCTCCTGATAAATTCTAACTGTCCCACTCTGGGTGCAGTGGGTATAAAGAGGAGCTGTGCCCAATCTAGAAAACAAAGAAATCTTAGTAGATGTATAAATCAGAAGTTATTCAGTCAAGGTGACTTCTGTAACTGCCACACCCTCTAGCAGTGTTTACATAGAAGAGCGCTCTCATTAGAATGAACCTTGATTTAAGTAGATTAAGCTGGGAGTGGGCAAAACAACAAAGCTCCCAGGTTAGCTAAACCTGTCCTCCAACAAAATGTGTAAAATTCCCTTAGCATTTCTACCTTTAGAAAATAAATGGATTTAAAAAAAAAAAACACTACAGTCAAGACTGGCTGAATGGCTAAAATAAACTGTATTATTGGGGCTGGAACAATAGCACAACAGGTAGGGCACTTGCCTTGCATGTGGCCAACCTGGGTTTGATCTCCCGGCATCCCATATGGTCCCCCAAGCACCTTCAGGAGTAATTCCTGAGTGCAGAGCCAGGAGGAACCCCTGAGCATTGCTGGGTGTGACTAAAAAAAAAAAAACCTCTGTATTATTGACCACTAATTATGAGTTTTCTTTTTTTTTTAATTTATTTTTTTAATTTTTTATTTTTACAATTACAAAGATATACAATTAAAAAGTTCATATTTGGGTTTTGGTCATACAGTGTTCCAGCACCCATCCCGCCACCCGTGCCCATCTCCCACCACCAACGTCCCCAGTTCCCTCCCCCTCCCCAGCCCTGCTCCATGGCAGGTTCTTTATTTCTTTCCGTTTCTCTCTCTTTCTCTTTTCCTTCCTCTCCAGACTATGGATTACAGATAATACATTAAAGGGTTGTCATGTGTATCTTAATGCTCAGTTCTAGGTTGGCATTAGTACCCTCGACAATTGTTAGCACACTATTCCATTTTCTGTCTTACCTAGCCTCTGACTCCCACATGTTTGTGATAATTTCCACCTTTGACAAGACCTCCTGATGTATGTTTCACTTGACCTTGGATATTGGTATCTTAATATGTACATATATATTTATGTTATGCAGATAAATGCAGTCATTCTGTGTCTGTCTCTCTCCTTCTGGCTAATTTCGCTCAACATAATCTTCTCCATGTCCATCCATTTATAGGCAAATTTTATAACTTCATTTTTCCTAATAGCTGCATAGTATTCCATTGTGTAGATGTACCAAAGCTTCTTTATCCAGTCATCGATTTTCGGGCACTCTGGTTGCTTCCAGATTCTGGCTATTGTGAATAATGCTGCTATGAACATAAAAGTAGGGATGGTGTTTCCGCTGCTTATTTTTGGTTTCCCAGAGTAGATTCCCAGGAGTGGTATGGCTGGGTCAAATGGGAGTTTAATTATGAGTTTTCTATGATGACTAAACTGTAAAAAATATTTCTCAGGTCTCTCCCTAAATTATGAGATGAATTATGAGATGAATTTGGCATTAAAAAAACTAATATACACCAGCTGTAGAGTTGGTTCAAAGAACTGGGAATATATGCATTCCATAATGGAGCTCTGGATTGATCCCTAGCACAAGATAGTTCCCCTTATAACCCTGGAGAGTACTTCTTTTAATGGACATTTTCAGGGAAAATATCGATTTAACATGAGTTTAAGCAAAAGGCAGTAAGGAGGTAAAGAATACTTAGGAACTATAAAGTTCTCTGTTTTGCAGCAAAGAATTATAGATTAATAAAGATAAATAATTTAATCAGAAAACTAAACCAAATACAAAGGAACATGGAAAGGTTGCAGAAATTATTTAGAAATGGAGATCTGTCTCATGACTTTGTTTTTTGTAGAAGCACTGGTTTGAATAGATTTGTTTTCTTTCTAATTCTCTGCTATATTCATAAAAGATAGAGAAAACATCTTAGTGCCCTTTTTATAATATGTGAAATATGATTTGTAATAGCATCATTATTTCAGAATTGAAAATACAGTTTGGTCTTCTGGAAAAATATGTGCATCAAATTAATTTGTAGCTCTGAAGGCCAGTGGGTTGCTATAACAACCAGAAAAAAAAATGGTGCAGTAAAAGCTTTTCCCTGAAGATGGATAACTCACTAAATGATGAAATCTGTAAAAGCAGGTATTTGTTATATAAATGCAAGTAAACACTAAAGACATTAATTTCCTTCATGAGCCTGAAGTTTATATCTTGTACTGTGCTAAGAACTTGTGAAAAAAGATAGGCATTTTTTTAAATTTTGTTTTGTTTTGCTTTTTTTGGAGGGTCTCACCTGGCAATGCCCAGGGGTTACTCCTGGCTCTGCTCTCAGGAATTACTCCTGGCAGTTCTCAGGGGACCATATGGGATGCTGGGGATCAAACCCTGGTTGACCATGTGCAAGGCAAACACCCTACCAGCTGTGCTATCACTCTGGCCCCTAGGCATGGTTTTTATAATGAAGTAAACATTCTAGTGGAGGAGATTATTATCTATAAATAGATAATTATCTGTTATCTATTTATAGATTATAATTTATATTATAATATATAATATTTATATATTATAATATAAAGATAATTCCTTAAACCTCCTTTAAGAAAAAGGATATTTTTTTTTTTGGCTTTTTGGGTCACACCCGGCAATGCTCAGGGGTTTCTCCTGGCTCTGCACTCAGGAATCACTCCTGGCGGTGCT
>JAJIBD010014002.1:0-28644 GCA_021461705.1 Cryptotis parvus
GGGAATGGATAAAGACTCAGGAATCCGATGCAGTTTTATTTATTTATTTATTTTTTTTTTTTGGGTCACACCGGCGTGCTCAGGGGTCACTCCTGGCTCTGCACTCAGGAATGACTCCTGGCAGTGTTCGGGGACCATATGGGATGCCGGGATCGAACCGGGCCAGCACAGGCAGGCCGCTGCAAGGCAAAGCGCCCTACCTGCTGGGCTATCGCTCCGGCCCCCGATGCAGTTTTAAAAGGGCTTTACTATCACAGGATCCAATATACAATCCAAGAGCAGGGAAAACCTCCGGACTCTGGGTTCCCAGCTAGGCCCCAGCCAGGTGTAGGCCAAGATGGCTGCTACCACGTGTTGAGGCCCAACAGAGAATGGAGAGGACGGAGAAGCAAAACGCCAAGGGGAAGCCGAAATGGCAAAAAAAGGGGAAAAAGAGAGAGCTTCTTTCTTCTTGCAGCTTATTTTATAGCTAGAAATCCGCCCAAACTCCCCAGCCCAGCCCATTCTGGGCTGGGCTATCTAGAGATGAAAACAGGAAAATAGCTCTATAGAATGTAGTAACTTCAGTAGACCATCTGGTTGTTTACAAGGACCCAGAGCTAATCAAAAGCCTCCCTAGCAGAGCTGGGAGAAGCTATAAACTAAATGTAACTTCCCCTGGCAGGAAGGATCAAATGCCCCTCAGGTAATTTCTCCCAGCACCTCACCTAATGTCTTGAGCCAAGATCTGCCTGGAAATGCCTTTATAGGGTAGAGAAGGGGGTTTCTGAGATGGCATGTCTCTGTACCAAAGACTAATACTAATGCCAGTTAAATATTTCTCCAAGCCTTCACAAGAGTCTCGTCTACTTCACAGTAGTTTTGTATTTTAGTTGCCTTTGAGTTATCAGGGGAACCATGCTTGCTTGCTTGGAGGCAAACAGCATTTCTCTCTGGTCTAATTACTTAGAGATCCAACGTGGCCAGGCAAATATGCTGGTAAGATCTAGTTAGTCCCATGATGCTTGTGGTAGCATGAGAGAATATTTATACCAGCCAGTACAGAATACATGGTCAGATAAGAATGCCACATTCAGACTACCCCCTATCTATGAAGTGACCTGCAGGAGGCAATCCAGGGCAGATGCAGAGGCCTAGGCTTTTAGGTGTCCTGCAACACCCTATGGATACTAACAATGTATGATGTCTCTATCTGAATATTTAAAAGTGAGTTTTAGTGTGACATTGTAATTCCTCATTCCCCATAACCTCTCCAGTTTGTTAAAAAATAGAATGATCATTAAAGAGTATAAATAAGAAAGATTCTGGGAAGGACCTGGTGCTAAAATGTTAGAGTCTCAGAATATCGCGCGACCGCTCTGTGGCCACGTGTCTGTGCAACTGTGGATCTGGAGTGTCTGTCTTCCAGTGGTTGCCTGTGGTGGCTGGAGCTCAGGGCCATACCCGCTGACCCAGAGTCTAGGGATTAGGTGGAGGCGCCCAAATCCCTGCTCCAAGTCTGGTAGGCATGGCCGCCTGCATGATGAGCAAAGTCCCAGGAGCTATGTAGGACACGGCCAGGCACTGGCTGAACCTTTTGCTTTTCCCCAGGAACTCCCTGGGCCGTTCACCATGAGGCTGAGCTGCACAGCTGTGGATCTGGAATGTTTGTTTTCTGACAGTTGGCTGTGGTGGCTGGAGTTCAGGGTAATACCCGCCAACCCAGAGTCTGGGGATTGGGTGAAGGCACCTAAATCCCTGCTAGCTTGGGGCTATTTTAGCTTAGTATAAAAGGTGGAACTTCTTGGATCAGAAAAGAGTGAGGGGAAGGCATTCAGTCTGCTGCTGCTAAAATGAATAGGGCTTGGAGTCTAGTCACAAATCCAGTTTAAGGTGTTTGTATGAGTCTTTTAGTGAAGTCCATTGGATTTTGGGAAACTTGAGCTCTTCCAAACTCTCTTTTTCCTTGGCCACACCTAGCTATGCTCTGGGATTACTTTGGTCTCTGCACTCAGGAATCACTCCTGGCAATGCGTAGGGGACCATGTAGGATGCTGGGATCAGAATTGGGTTGGTGCATGCAAGACAGACGCCCCCCCCGCTGTGCTGTTGCTCCAGCCCCAGTGCTTCTGTCTGCTGTTTGCGGTGAGAGACTCCAGTTGTTCTGTGTCAAGCCTCCTTACAATTCTGCCAGCGCTGTGGGGTGTTGGCCATTACAAATGTAGCTCAGATGGTGGAGAAATAGTCACTTGATCATTTGATCACTTGAATCCTGTTATTCATTGATTTGCTCGAGCGGGCGCCAGTAACATTTCCATTGGACCTATCACGTCCCAATGTAGCCCAATGGCATCTGGTTGATTCAGGAATATGAAGAGCCTCAAACCGTTCCTTCAGGGTCTTAACAAGGAAGTCTGACCATCTTGTAGGTGGCGGCCACGTGATCTTTTGACATCCTGTGGGATCCAGTCAGTAACAGCTCTAGTCCAGTGGTTGTCTCCAAATCGCATTACATGTCCAGCCCATCTGATTTTCGATGCTTGGCAAACGAGACAGTGTCCCTGATTCTGGAATAGCGAGGGAGGTCAGAACTCCAGATTCCTTCTCTCACTTGAGTGAGGGCGTGACATTCCAAGCATAGCTCTTTCGATGCCTCTCTGGGAGACCCGAATAGCAGTCTCATCCCTACTTTCGTAGGGCCCAGGTCTCTGAGGCGTATGTTAATGCAGGGAGAACGGTGGAGTCAAAGAGATGTGTCTGGAGCCGGAGGTTCTTTGTCCTTTAGCTATTTCTTTGATGCCTTTGAAGGCATTCCATGCCGCTCTCTTCCTCCTGCGCAGCTCAGGTTTTAGGTCGTTCATCATGTTGACTTCTTGACCTAGGTACACATAACTGCTGCATTCAGGGATGTCTGTTCCGTTGAGAGTGAATGGGGCCTCTGGAACTAGTTCATTTTCATAAACATAGTTTTCTTTAGATTCAGCTGTAGACCTATCTTTTCACATTCTCGGTCAAAGTCAGCCAGCATTTGTGCCGCTTGACTAATGTTTGGTGTTATGTTTGGAGAAATAGTATAGCAAAATATTATGGTTGCCTGGGGCCTTATCCCTGATACCACACGTGTTTGTTCCCTGACTCTTCCAGGAAATTCCCTAAACACAGAACCGAGAGTAAGCCCTGAGCATTGCTTGGTGTGGCCCCCAAACCAACCAACCAAGCAAACAAACAAAAAGTAGCAGATAGGCTGGAGGAGAACTTGGTGGGTTAACTTTATGCTTTGTGTGCAGGAGGCCTGCGACAGTTCCTGGCACTGCATGATCTCTTGAGTACCACTGGCATTGACCCTAAAACGCAGATGAACGAGTGGCTCCCCAAGAATCACCAACTGTGGCCCCTAAACAAATACCATTTGGTTTTTAGAATGTAGGTGCTTGGTCCAAGGATCGGGCTCACAGGCCTGGATTTTCCTTGACACAGCCATGCGTATTCCTGGTGCCCTCAGCAGAACTGGTGAGTCCCGCTCCCCCAAACAGCAACAGTAACAGCAAAACAATAAGTAGGATTGATCTGATACTCTCTAGTTATCAGCTGATGTGTGTTGCATGAGAAATATAGTTGGTTTCTGGTTGCTTTTTAGGTGATCTTTCTGAATCAGTATATTCTGCTATGCTTATGTGCCTTATTTTTTATAACTTTGTTTCCCCCATTTCTAGTTTTACTGTAGTTTTTAGTAGTAAACCGTGCAGAGATGTGTTAGGTGCTGTGAAGCCTGATGAGCAGTGATGCTGGTAGGGTCAGTCCTCCGTCCCAGTGTTTGTTAGGCGAGTATCCCTGAGGATTCTGCAGCCTGACACAGTGAGGGCACAAGTGTCTGGTGCCCTGGGTGCTGTTGGTACAGGGCTTTTCCCTCAGTGCAGGGCAAAGCCATTGTATACATCATTGCTTTTTAAATAATGTAACTTGTGTAGTTCAAGTATTTCAAATGTTTTAAGCATTAAAAATGTAATTTAGTTGTAAAATATGTCTTAAATGAATGGGGCATATTAGGCGCATGAAATGAGGGAGAATGTAGTCATTTTCCTAACACGGTGTTGGCAAACTTGTCTCTAAAGTCATAGATTCCAATTTGAGTTCATTCAAGAATATGCATGAGTTTCTATTCTGAATCAGTCCTGTACTCTGTGACAAGTCAATCTTCTGGTGGGAAATTAGACTTTAAACAATGAGTTATATATATGGTGTGCGTGTGCGTGTGTGGGTGTGTGTGTGTGTTCGCACACACACATGTGTGCCAGGGATGGAACCCAGGTTCTCATGAAGAGAGAAGTGCTCTCTGGCTGAACTATATCCCTCAGCTCTGGGCTTCATAATTATTTTAATAAGTACTTTGCAGTAAAAGTGTATTCTTGCTCTTAGGGTGTAGAGAATACCAAGTCATCTGGTGTTTCTGAGATGGTTCTCTTGAAGAAATATTTGAAATGAGCTATGTAAAAGAGTGAGTGCAAATTCATAGGCAAAAGTTTTTTTTTTTTTAATATTTTATTACACCGCCATGTGATATACAATTACAAAGATGTTCATGTTTGGGTTTCCGTCATACAGTGTTCCAGCACCCATCCCTCCACCAGTGCCCATTTCCCAACACCAATGTCCCCCACTTCCCTCCCCCCTCCCCCAGCCCGCCTCTATGGCAAATTCTTTATCTCTTCTCTTACACATTGTGGATTGCAATACATACATTCAGAGATCATCATGTATATCTTTTTTCTATATTCAATGCTCAGTTCTAGACTGGTATTATCATTTTTGACAAATATTAGCACACTGTTCTCTTCTCTGTCCTACCCAACCACTGATTCCCACATGTTTGTGGAAGATTCCACCTTTTTTTTTATTGAAAGATGCTATGTAGAGCTTTGGTTCTACAGTGTTCCAACACGCACCCTCCGCCCAAACCCATCTCCCATCACCAATGTCCCCACCCCCTCCCCGCCTCCCGCACCTCAACCACTTGGCGGAGTTCTGTATGTCATTTCTTTCTTCTTTATATCTCCTTCCCAACAAACTTTCCTGCTCTTCGTTGACTGCAATGCATTAAAAGACATTACTGTTTCACTATTTTAGTGGACCACGCGGCCGCTTGCGCGCGAACTGGGCTTCCGAACTGGCTTTGCTCTGTTGATCTGGTCTGAGGCCGTTTCGCAGCGTCCGGACAGCAAAAATGGTGGCTAGTGTGGTGGCGCGAGTCTCATCCGGCTGCTTCGGGACCCCTCAGAGGCGGCGGGCCCTCCCCAAAACCCATCTGCCCTCCTCGGGGTTCCATGGTCAGCTAGGCCCGGCACAAGCCGGCGCCAGCCTCCCCAGCCTTCCGTGAGGCCCCTGTGCTGGCCCGTGGGCAGCTCGCTGGCAGGGGCCACCAGGCCCGACAAGATGGAGGGGAAGGGGCGACCACGCCTCCATCTGACGACTTCCGGTGATTCCCGTCATAGGCAAAGTTTTGGTGGTGCTCGGGTCTTTCAAAGCAGAGTGAATTGCCCGAGTGATGGAAGGAAGGTGCATTGTCCTAGGAGTCACGGCTGGGTGGGCTCAAGAGCAGAGAGCAGTGAAGAAGTATGCAGAGAGCAGATTTTCTGGGCCTAGAAGCCGTAGGTGCGAGTAGTTAGGTTTATTCCTTCTGAAGGAGTGACTGTTGCGTGTGTTATCCAAACCAGCTCTCTAGGAAGGGAAGGAAGTGCTAGTTGTGGCATGTCTAGCGCTGTTAGTGGCTTACTTACGGCAGCATCATAATGTGAAGGGAAAAGAAGTGCTAGTCAGTGGCATGCCTAGTGCTGTTAGTGGCTTACTTACGGCAGCATCATAATGTGAAGGAAAGGAAGTGCTTAGTCGTGGCATGCCTAGTGCTGTTAGTGGCTTACTTATGGCAGCAACATAATGTGAAATCTTCGTAGTGAGTTTGCTGTGGAAGATGACTCAAGTTTGGCTTATGGACTGGAGCGGAGTATCGGGGAGTGCCACGCTTTTCCAAATTCCTGGCACTGCATATGGCCCCTGAACTCCACCAGGAGTGAGAGCTGAACAGAGAGCCAAGAGTAAACCTGGGCACCACCAGGCGTGACACCCAATCCCCATGTAGGGATTAAGAGAAAATCATATGCTAGTAGCATGTGATGTTCAGGCGGTCTCATTGTAGCTTTCACACCTGTTTAACAATGCCAGGCCGAGCGGCCACGGGCCACACAGGGCCTCACGAGGCTGGGGAGGCTGGCGCTCGGCTTGTGCGGGCCCTAGCTGACCATGGAACCCCGGGAGGGCAGATGGGTTTTGGGAGTGGGCCCGTCGCCTCTGGGGGGTCCCGGAAGCAGCCGGATGAGACTCGCCCACCACACTAGCCACCATTTTTGCTGTCGGATGCTGCGAAGCGGCCTCAGACCAGATCAACAGAGCAAAAGCCAGTTCGAGCCCAGGTAGGCGGCTCCAAGAGGCGGAATCACCGGGAAGTCGTCAGATGGAGGCGTGGTCGTCCCTTCCCCCTCCATCTTGTCGGGCCTGGTGGCCCTGCCCGGCGAGCTGCCCACGGGCCAGCACAGGGCCTCACAGAAGGCTGGGGAGGCTGGCGCTGGCTTGTGCGGGCCTAGCTGACCATGGAACCCGAGGAGGGCAGATGGGTTTTGGGAGTGGGCCCGTCGCCTCTGAGGGGTCCCGGAAGCAGCCGGATGAGACTTCGCCCACCACACTAGCCACCATTTTTGCTGTCCGGATGCTGCGAAGCGGCCTCAGACCAGATCAACAGAGCAAAGCCAGTTCGAGCCCAGGTAGGCGGCTCCAAGAGGCGGGAATCACCGGGAAGTCGTCAGATGGGGCGTGGTCGTCCCTTCCCCCTCCATCTTGTCGGGCCTGGTGGCCCTGCCGGCGAGAGCTGCCCACGGGCCAGCACAGGGCCTCACAGAAGGCTGGGGAGGCTGGCGCGGCTTGCGCCGGGCCTAGCTGACCATGGAACCCCGAGGAGGGCAGATGGGTTTTGGGGAGTGGGCCCGTCGCCTCTGGGGGTCCCGGGCAGCCGGATGAGACTTCGCCCACCACACTAGCCACCATTTTTGCTGTCGGGCGCTGCGAAGCGGCCTCCAGACCAGATCAACAGAGCAAAGCCAGTTCGAGGCCCAGGTCGGCGCGCCGCAAGCGGCGCGTGGTCCCACTAAAATAGTGAAACAGTAATGTCTTTTAATGCATTGCAGTCAACGAAGAGCAGGAAAGTTTGTTGGGAAGGAGATATAAAGAGGAAAGAAATGACATACAGAACTTCGCCAAGTGGTTGAGGTGCGGGAGGCGGGGAGGGAGGTGGGGACATTGGTGATGGGAGATGGGTTTGGGCGGAGGGTGCGTGTTGGAACACTGTAGAACCAAAGCTCTACATAGCATCTTTCAATAAAAAAAAAGGTGGTATCTTCCACAAACATGTGGGAATCAGTGGTTGGGTAGGACAGAGAAGAGAACAGTGTGCTAATATTTGTCAAAAATGATAATACCAGTCTAGAACTGAGCATTGAATATAGGAAAAAAGATATACATGATGATCTCTGAATGTATGTATTGCAATCCACAATGTGTAAGAGAAGAGATAAAGAATTTGCCATAGGCGGGCTGGGGGGGGGGGAGGGAAGTGGGGACATTGGTGTTGGGAAATGGGCACTGGTGGAGGGATGGGTGCTGGAACACTGTATGAGGGAACCCAAACATGAACATCTTTGTAATTGTATATCACATGGCGGTGTAATAAAATATTTAAAAAAAAAACAATGCCAGGCATTAGATAATTCATTAAACTTTAGTTTTCTTCCCGTTTTGAATTTTCTTAAGAGGTACAGGAGTTGTTCCCTGAGCAGAAAAGGGCAGCGTCAGTGTTTGTTGGAACAGCCTCCAGTTTGTTGGCATTTTTGACATTGTTTGATTGATTTTTTTTTTTTTTTTTTGAGGATATGGGTTGCAGGTCAGAGCCTGGCAAGCTACCCGTGTCGTATTGATATGCCAAATACCAGTAACAATTATAGACCTCATTCCCATGACCTGATGGAATGGTTTGTGGCTCTTTATGTTCCTGGAGCAAGCAGATGCCCTTGGGCTCTACTAGAATGAGACAGGTCATATGGAGATGCTACTGGGGCCCGCTCGAGCAAATTGGTGATGAACGGGAAGACATGTACAGTGATACAGTGAATTTTATTTATTTTTTAAGTAATTTTATTATTAGGGCTGGGGCTGTAGCTTAGTGGCAGAGTCCCTGTTCCATATGTATGTGGCCCGAGTTCATTCCATGGCACCCAAGAACAAAACAGAAAACCCAAACAAAAACGGTGTTGACATTTCAGACACAAAACAAAAGGCATCATCATACTCATTATCCACTTATTTAATAATTGGGGGACTCCCAGTATTGTAGACCCTGAGGCCACACCCAACAATATTCAGTCTCTATCATAGGCTGTTGGTCTAAAAGCTCAGGCTGTATGGTCTTGGGGCCAACAGGGCGGTGCCTGGTAGAGCTCAGGGAACTGTGTGGCATTGAGGATCCCATTCAGGGCATCTGCATGTAAAGCAAATGCTCCAGTCCTTCAAGTTGTCTTCCTGGACTCAACAATTTTAATGTCTTTCAAGAAACCCTCTCCTTTCCTCCATCTTTTTTGTTTGTTTTTGGGACATTGCCAGTGATGCTCAGGGTTTACCCCCTCCCTCCGGTTTACTCCTGGCTCTCCCTCAGGAATTATTCCTGGCAGTGCTCGAAATATGGGATACTGTGGATCAAACCCAGGTGGGCTGCATGCTAGGCAAGTGCCTTACCCACTGTGCTATCTCTCTGGCCCTTGGATTATCTTGAAACAAATTCCACATTGAGTGTACCTCTAAGAGGGAAAGAAAAGTTACCAAAACACAAACTTTACCAATCTAAAAATATTAACATCTATTTTCAACATTTACTTTAAATATTAGTGTTCCTAGTTCTTAATTTTCCTATTTTTTTCCTTCGTTGAATCAGAAATCAAGTGAGATCTGTATATTATAAGGAATTGCTCTGTTTCAGATCTTGAATGAGCTCCTTCTCTGCACTCCCTTTAAAAAGCAATCTTTACATCTATGGCTATTCATAGTATAGTTCTTAGTCTTTGTATTTGCTGATTGTGTTTATATGATAATCCGTAACATGTTTTCCATCCTTTAGTTTGGGCTACTGATTTTTGCCTAAGGCCACTGGTCCCATCCTTCCAAGGGGTGGTATTTTTGTGTTTTTGAATCACAGTGAGATACAGTTACAAAGTTGCTTATGATTGGGTTTCAGTTATACAGTGTTCCACCACCTGTCCCTTCACCAGTGCACACACATTTCCCATCACCAGTGACCCGGTATTTCAGCCCACTCTCCCCCTCCCTGCCTACCTCTATAGCAGGCACTTTCCTTCTCTCTCTCTCTCTCTCTCTCTCTCTCTCTCTCTCTCTCTCTCTCTCTCTCTCATATAGAGATACGGAAAGGTTATCAGGTATATACCTACTTTCAACATTCGGTTCCTATCCAAAATGATTGGATAACTATCATTGTCATACTGGTCCCTTCTCTATCCTGACTGAAAAGGGCCGTTTTCAACTTCTGTCATTTGTTCTTTATTATATGGAGTACGCCTTAAGAACAGCTTTCCTTCCTCAGTGCCTTGCTTTTTTTGAGGTACAGCAGAACATTAAAGGCAGGATAAATACCTGATGTGTTCCTTTTTCTAACCAGGTATCGTATATCATATTTTATTCCAGGTTGATCTCCTATCAAGAGTTTCTGGCATTTGAGTCTGTTCTATGTGCTCCAGATTCCATGTTCATAGTGGCTTTCCAGTTGTTTGACAAGAGTGGAAATGGAGAGGTGACGTTTGGTAAGGAAACAAAGAGATTTTAAGTGGTCAGCAAAGTCAGTGAGGTCAGTTCAGTTTGTAGGTCTCCGTCTGGTAACTAATATGTTAGGGCCTGGTCACTCTGTGAAGTTTCACTCTTCTAAATAATTTTTTTTATACAGAGTTTTATTTCTTCAAAGCCTAAGATCATTCCCCAAACGAAGGGATACAGGAATGCTGTTGCCTCAGCGCATTGAATCACTGATACTTTCACATTCCTGAATGAGGTGGTGTAAAATTTTCTTGTTCTGGGCCAGCCTGCATAAAATTGTTTATGAAGAGACCATGAGCGATATGGAATAATCATCTCATTCTTTAGGGGCTTTGGGCAGAGAGGTTAGAACTTCTCTTCAGCGTCTTTGAAAAATCTTGTCATTTTAATTCTGAGAACAAGACAAAAGGAGCTAGTTAAGGCAGGAGTAGTTAGTCTTAATAAACCCTCAGGTTTGATTTTTGGCCTTAATGAATCAACCAGAATTAAAAACTGTCCTTTGCGTTGGATGTAGAAATTGACTTAAACTTTTTGGTAGTTGCACACTCTGTCACACTTGTTGATGTCTCATAATGTAAATTAGGATGCTTATATTTATGATGAATTTGTGTTTTGCTAAAGTGTCAGCTAATTTCTCCTACTCAGGGGTATTTTTTAAATAAAAACAGGGTAGAGTTTTCCAACTGCTGATTCTTCTTCCCATTTAAAAAAAATACTTAATTTTTTTTTTATTGTGTAAAAGCAATCCATAAAATAAAACTTGCCATCTTAACTATCTTTAAAAGTACAGTTCAGTAGCATTGAGTATATTCACATTATTGTGAGAAAAAGTCTGTCTCCATTTTTATCTTGTGGAACTGAGCCTGAGGTCCCAGTTTAGTATGAATTTAACACCAGTGTTTGTAAATTCCAGAACATCAGACTTTCCTTGGACAACAGTGCTGATGTTTAGTCACTGCAGTGCTTGTTATGGAACAAATACCCTCCAGTTCAATTCAGAGGAAGAATGTTCACTGTTATGGGAAAAATAGTGAGAAAGTACAGATGTCCCAAGACTCACTGGTGGTGTCCCTGTGATGGAATCTGGCACATTTCCTAAGTTGGTACTGATGGCCTCCTCCCTTCTGCCCACTGACCCCATTGTTGCGAGATAACGCCTCCCTAAATAGTGCCTGTGTGGAGGTTAGGTTCCTGTGTTTTCTTGGCATTCTTACTACTGTGGAGCAAGCTCTGGCTCTGACGCTTCCTGAGTGCGTTGACCTATCTCAGAAATGCCCGGGTTTTGATTTCAAGCTTATAACCTGTTACCAGGTATTAGCCCTGATAATGCTGCATTTTCTGTTCTCAGGAGCTGTCACACACCTCAAATTTGTCATATCCAGATTCACAGAAACATTTGGGAAGTAGCTTGGTACAAATATCTGAGTTGGGGACAGTGCTTCTCTCGCATGCTCTTTATTTGAGGATTATATTTCCTCAGACCAGCCTGTTATTTTGTCCCTCCTTCCATGATCTCATGTCATGTTCGCCTCCATTCTCTGTATCCTCCATTTGATTACCTTTTAAATGTTTAACTTAAAAAATTAATCACTCCAGTTACTTTATCAAACTGCCAGGAGACCCATACCGTTGTTGAATTGTTTCTTAAAAATTAGTATGACCCCAAAGCACTGCCAGGTATGACTTCAAACCACCCTTGCACCCAAATAAAACTAGAGAGTAGCTAAGAAGTACACATATAACTTACATTTTCATGTAAATGAAAGCATGTGATTATTAGACCCCAAGTTTGCCACTTTGTAGCTCTTTTGTTTTTCTCTCAGAATATGATTTATGAGTTAGAAAGAAAATAAAACTGAAATTAGAAGCAAAAAATTGTTTTTAATTTTTATTGTGCCTCTATGAACTAAAGAGCATATAACATATATGAGCTAAAGAACATATAAGCCTCCAGAATTCAGCTGTTACTTTTCTACTTGTCAATCTAGAGTTCGATTCTTATGAAATGAAAGTGCAGTCCACTTTTGACTTTGTTCGGGGTACTCTGGTCAGCTGGGTAATTCTCTTGATGGTACCTTGGACCCTTTTTAGGGACTTTGGCCATTTTTTCCTTCCTGCCCTGTCTCTCTAGTTGACCTTCCATTTTTAAGGCTGTTTCAAAACTAAAAGAAATTGAAATTAAGAATAAGACATTTAAGTATATGTACTTAAGAGGCAGGTCATCCCAACTATCAAAAGCCTCTTAATATAATTCCTAAGGCCCACTCAGTTCAGACTGTATTCAAGGCTACAGAATTTCAGCATTTGGAAATAATAAACTTGGAGCTTATTTTTACATGATTTTGAATTTATAGTAAAGGTCAGTTTTTGATAGCTGTGTTTACTTAATGAAAAGAACTGTACTGTCATGTTTATAGACATATGTTTAGATAAAAGGAAAGTTTAGCACCATCCTAATTCTAAATAATTTTCACCGAACAGTCTTACGTTTTTTAGCTTGCAGCTTATTTAAGCATAGTGTTTTCTGCATTCTGAGAGGAAGGTGGGACAGTATACTGGGTGTAAGCACAGCGCCGAAGAGAAAGGCGGTTGGCTTTGCCTCGTGGAGCATGCTGGTGATGTCATCTTACTGTACATCTGTTCTCATCTTGCTTTGTAAGAGATGTCTATTTGCATCAGATCACGCACTTAAGTTGTTCACATCTGCAAAGTTTTATCTAAATAACAGTATTGTGTAACATTTTCTTGGGTGCTGGAGATTTTTGTTTTGTTTTCAGTTGTTAGATCCGGATCTTCTGTGGGGAGGTGCTTCACATGGCGACCTAGATAATCTGTTGCAGAAAGTGCAGGTTTAGGAGAGGGCTCTGGAACTTTTAGAAGAGTGAATAAAGCACATAGATCGTTGTTTTCCTTTTTGATACTCCTTTAATAAAACTTCTAATGCATGCTATGTATAATTGCTCAGTGGCTTGTGTATTTATTACTGCCTGGTGACCTGAGCCTGGTGAAGACCATTGCATGACCGGTGTGTATTAGATGCAGCTTTAACCTGCTGTGGTGTCACTGTGACTCAGTAGTGTACTGGATGTTCTAGTCCACAGAATTGGAGTGAGGATAGATAATACGCTTTTTTACTACACTGTTCTGAGTAACTGCCTTGCACCTGTCACAAATTTAATAAAGAAAAAGGCCTGTTGCTTTAGCAAAGATACAGTTCTTCTAAGAACCCACCAAAGTGCTTATCTCTTTACTAATAAATGAATACAAAACATATAGCATTCCGAAGTTTTCTATTAAAATTGCATCAACATCATATTCCAAAGTGTTTGCCTATGAATGAGAACTATCCATTGTCACCTTTTCCAAGGGAATGTCTTCCTACTCTGATTTTGTAATGTTTCACCATTAGTATGTCCAGCTTCATCTAGATATGAAAATTGTACTCTTTTCCAGGGGAAAGAGGTATTGGAATGATATGAAAGTCTTACGTGTAAAAGCACCTTGGTTTAAGTGTTCACATGGGTGTTCAATAGAATCAGGAAGAAAATTTGAGATTCTTCAGATTATCACAGGTTACATTACTACCCAGGGCTACAGAGTAGTGTAGAGCTTGAGGTTTAAAAGAAGGGCCTGGTGGAGTTGTTATTCCACTTAGTTGTTGACTGTTGCAGCATCAAAGGTCTATAGTAATAGATGCTCTTTAATGTAAATTCATCTCGTCTCAGAAATAGATGCTTACATGCATTTGGCAGCAGAACTATCTGTTGACTGGCTGTGCAGTAGTTCCTTCTGGAGACAGGTAAAGATTTAATAGAAATACTTAGCCCCAGCACAACAGGGAGGTCACGCAGGAAACTACAGACCCTCCTAGAAGTTAGAGCTAGAAGTTCGGGATTGAGTCTCTATGCTCTGTTGGCTGGGACTTCCTCTACAAGCTCCTGTTGTTGATCTTTCTGTTGTTGTCATTCGTTTTTTTTTTTTTTGTTCTCCTAGTTGTTCCTCTTTTTCCCCCTCCCCAAATTTTCCTTCACTGAAAAATTCTATTGCCACAAGTCTTGCTGTTGTTTTTGTTCAGTTATATTTAAACCTATGCGTTAATTATGGTAGGAGTTCTGCTAAAAGCCTCTCTGACTTCGCTTTAAGAACCGTCCAGGTGAACATCAGCTATTGAGCACTATCACCTCCCCCAATAAAAGTGTTTGTTCTCGAGCCGCTCCTGCTGGGCTGGGAACAGAGGATGTCATTGGGCTGATGGTAGGTGGGCTGTGTCACAGGGCTGATGGCTTGTATACCTACAGGAGGAGTTCTCTGGCCACACCGTTGGTACAGCAGCTCCTTCCAGGCTCATTCATGGAACAGGCATGGCGGCAGTCTTGGAGAAGAGTGCCAGCCCCGGTCAGAGGTAATTTTGTACTGCAGAAAGGTGAACAAGAGCAGTAGGAAGCTCCCATAAGGACCAGGGGAGGGGTGTGGGTGGCTGAGAGGGGGAGACAGAGTGTGGGTCGCCGGGGATGTTAAGACATAGTCGCGTAATATATATGCTTCAATATGTGTCTTATCTAGTCCAGTCATCATAAGTGACTGATACAGCTAAACTGACTAATGTAATATGTCTGTGAACATTTTTACTTAATCACAGGTACTACCATTCCTGCTCCCTCATAAATCATCGTGCACAGAGAAAGTAATGATAGGCTACTTCTGTATCTGGCTCCAGTTCCCCTCTCAAAGGAATTGTGAACCATCTCTTTTATAAGCCCATGCTTTGCAGGAAGTAAAAAGTTGTCTGTTGTTTTCTATCTATCAGAAAACAAATGGATTCCTATTTCCCTTAGGGTTGCCTGCCGAATCTAAAACACTAGGTCCTATCTGTAGTCAGTGAGAGGTAACTAGTCTCCCTTTCAAATTCAGGTCCGAGCTGTGACTACACATAGCGCTCTCAGGAGTGCTGGCTAGAGCTAAACACCCTGGTTTGCCACTGGACAGACGGGATTCTCTCTGAGGGGAAACTTGCTATGCAGTCTCCATTTGGATGTTGGGGACAGTGGAGATTACTGGGTGGCCTCTCATGTCATGCCACACCTCGTAAAACCAGATAAAATGAGAACATGAGCAGTTTCCTCATGGCGACATAAGCTCTCCAAATTCTGGATCTTTAATGTTTTTTTTTGTTCAGCTACACACATATCGGTAAAAGTAGGCATTTTGAATTGGGTTTTAAAACAATAGTCGTACTAATTATTTTTGCATTGCAGAAACTTCCTGAATTGGCCTCAGACAGTTGGTAGTGGAAGTAATAACCAAAGAGATCAAGAGATGCCAGAGCGGTTTTGAAAATTTCAGTCCTGATGGGACCAATCATAGACTGAGACATGCCGAGATTATGGAGTATCTGAGAGCAGTTAATCGTGGTCATAATAAAACTGGTTAGAGCTGTCAGATGACCATATTAGATGTCAGAAATGTCCAAATCAATACTCTTCTGCATGACACTTCAGTATGTGAGATTAGTATGAGTAATTTATACCAGAATCTTACTTGTTTCAAAGACAGCCTAAGATTTTGCTTAGGTTGTTAAAAAGTTTATAGCATTGGAGCATAAAGTTTTGTTATACAGCTATTTAAAGATCAAAGTATACATTGTTATTTTAGTTGATAAATATCCTTTTTTGTGATATAGAAAGCACTTTTCTTGGTTTGAAGGTTTTTGAGTTTTATGATTTTCTTTGATAGAGTTTTTTGTACACTGATTTTTCTGATCATAGAAAGGGAATTATATTATTGCACTATTATATAAGGCATATTTTTAGCAATATAGTACTTTTCATACTAAATAGTTGAGTTTGGGGGAGTTGCGACCTTTAAAATAAAGGTTACTATGAAATAATTTGTTTTCTTCAGTTATTGTAATATTGCTTAAATATATGTAGCAATTTAAGTCATCCTGTTTTGCTTTCTATTGGCTTGTTATGTTTTCTAAGTTTAAAACTTTGTTAGACCTTTGAAAAACAGAAATCAATTAATTTGAGAATAGAAATAGCAAGAAATTAAATTTGAAAGGTCCTAAAAGATCTTTCTGATGTCATAATGATTTTAGTTTTGACATTTTTGCAGTTCTTAAAGTTTTAATTATCTCATAAACCTTAACATATTTTATAGACTTGAATTTTGTATAGATTTTTATATATTTTTCTTTTTGTTGTTGGGCCATACCCAGTGATGCACAGGGTTTTCTTCTGGCTCTGTTCTCAGGAATTGCTCCTGGTGGGCTGGGGGAACCGTGTGGGATGCCGGGATCGATCCTGGTTCAGCGTGTGTAAGGCAAGTGCCCTACCCACTGTGCTATCTCTTTAGACCCAGATATTATATAGACTTAAAAGTATCTTTTTGTGGGTGAGAAGCCAGGCACAGAATATTGCTCTTGAGTAGTTCTTATTTTTAGAAATGAAACTTATATTTAAAAAATTTATCCATTTATTTACTTTTGGTAATGCTCAGGGCTCTGTACTGAGAGATCACTCCTAGTGGGCTTGGGGGGTCCTGTGGAGTGCTGGGATTGAGCCCTGGTCAGCCACCTGCAAGGCAAATGCCCTACCCACTGTACTGTTGCTCAGGACACAAACCCCATATTTTAAATTTGTGTTTATGGTAGGTGAAAATAATTTCACATGATTTGAAAACTTTGAAATTTTGTTGCTACTTGGGCCATAAATAAGTGCTACATTCCATTTGCAAGAAAAGAGAATCCCATCTCCCCAGTGACATCCAATGCCTTCTTCCTACTTACTTGATTACGGTGACCTATTTAATGCTATTAGAGTGAGTCCAGACTGGAAGAATTTCCAGATTCTCCCTCCTTAAGCCCCCTCTCCCCATTAGCAATGCTTTTAGAAGGAAAAAAATATATATATATAAAACTAAAGGGAATCCATTAAGCCATTAAAAACATGAGATCCATATCATCAAGAATTTATTGAAACTGGAGAAAATACTGTAGTTGGAGGATATTAGGAAACATTTTGTCTTTGCTAATTCTCTAGTATAATTGATAACTAGTTGATGGTAAAACCCTGTAACTAACATAATTGGCTTAAATTTGAAAATAATTTTGTTCTTAAGACAGGCTTCCTGCTTTGTTAACTTTCTTAATGATTTTTTTTTTTGGGCATGAGCTTCTAAAGTAGTTTATCAGTCTGTGCTTGTTAAAGTACCAGTCAGTTGTGAATTGACTTTTATACTAAGTGTACAGCTAGCTGTAAGGCAGTCAGTGACATGGTCAGTTCATGAAGACAAGCTCTCAGAAGATTTTGGTTGTATATTACTGTGTGACTGGTTCCTACTAAAAGTTAGTATACTGTGTTTAGTCTTTAAAAGTAAATCACTAATTTCACTTATCTTAAGATACTTTAATAGTTGAGACTAATAATCATGTGTTTTAATGGGGATTTTGAAGCTTTGTGTCAAGACCATATTTTTGACAATATCAGAAGCTTTTAATAAGGTGCTTGCTGCTGAGCTAATGATACGCTTTTGGTAGTATTTTTTATACCTATCTTCAATAGACATATTCAGGCTAGTGTGAATGTAATAATCAAGCCTCAATCAAACCATACTTAGTATGACAAATATTGCATTATACTGTAATTTAGGCATTCATGCTTCTGATAAAGGGCTTAATTCGACTCCTTGAGGAACTGGGAAAACACTATTGATTTTATACTGGAATGCAAAGTAGCAGCCATCCACTGTAAGATAGAAATCACTTCCTAATTAAAATTTAATATAGAGAAATTAAGAATCTCATGGCCTTTTACGTAATGGTACACAATCTTAAATGCAAAATTATATTTTGTATCAATTGTGTTCCTGTGCATGGGTTTCTGGATACAAAAAATTTCCAGTTAATTTTAATAGAAGCAGATACTATTGACTTCTAAAATTTCTTTTAATTTTTTTCTGTAGGAACATTGCAGTGGAATAAACTACTTATTGCAGACATAATTTATTTATTTATTTTTCCCTTTTAAGAAAATGTCAAAGAAATTTTTTGGACAGACTATTATTCATCATCATATCCCTTTTAATTGGGACTGTGAATTTATTCGACTGCATTTTGGGCATAATAGAAAGAAGCATCTTAACTACATGGAATTCACACAATTTCTCCAGGTGAGCTTATTTTTTTATCACTGTGTAAATATATACCTTTACTCACCCCCTCATTCTCTCTTTAGTTTAATTAAATTCTTTATTACAAAAAATAGCAATTCCCCATGGCTTTTCAGACCCCCTTTTTTTTGTTTTTTGCTTTTTGGGTCATACCGGTGATGCTCAGGGGTTACTCCTGGCTTTGCACTCAGGAATTACTCCTGGCAGTGCTTAGGGGACCATATGGGATGCCGGGGATCGAACCGGGTCTGCTGCGTGCAAGGCAAACGCCCTACCCGCTGGACTATCTCTCTGGCCCTTCATCCCTTTCTTAATTTCCCATTCCCATACCTTCATCCAACCCCAGCTCTTTGAATTTTTTTTTAAATATTAGTAAGTAGAAATTAAGAAACTTTCATGTGAAGTAAGGAGAGTACCCTTTATTGAAAGAAAATTACTTAGCTCTTTTGTAATAAATTAACTGCTCATAGATCTGAGTTTTACTTCTGCACTCATTTTTTTTTTCTTTTTGAGTCACAGCCAGTAATCCTCAGGGGTTACTCCTGGCTCTGCACTCAGGAATTACTCCTGACAGTGCTCAGGGAACCATAAGGAATGTTAGGGATTGAACCCGCATTGGCCGTATGCAAGGCAAACACTTTCCCCTCTCAATTCTATTAAAATTGGTGTGAGTTCAATTTTATTCTAGTACATACAGTTCTGATTACTGTAGCTTTATAATTTAGTTTAAGAGATTGATGCCTGTGCCTGCCACTGGTGGCTCACATTTGAATGTGGTTTTAGTAACACAGATTCAGTGCTTGTTTGGAGTTATTAAGGTTAGGAATGCAATGTTTCTGGATCTGGCTTTTTATTTATTTTTGTTTATTTTACTGTTTCAATTTACTTAGCAGTTATTGGTTCTGTTCAGGTTTCCTACTTCCTCTTGATTCAGTTTTGGGAGTTATATTCTAAAAAGACTTGTTGTATTGTTTGACATACAGATAAAGAAAATTATGAGACAAATATGTGCCTTAATGAATTATTAGAAGACAAACTCATACTAAAACAGTTTTAATGTCCTGTAAATTACCATGAGGCCAGGAGGTAGGGACAGAAAGATAACACAGCTATAAGGTGCTTGCCTACTATATAGCTGATCTGGGTTTGATCCCCTGCACCTCATATGGTTTCCTGAGCCCCACCAGGAATGATTCCTGAACACAGAACCAGGAGTAAGCTCTGCATATTGCCAGATATGGCCCAAATTTTTAAAAAAGCCATTGAGATACCACAAAGTCCTTAGGAAATTAAAATTAATAATTGGTGAGACTTATATTAAAATGATCTTAAATACCTGAGAAAAGTATGGGGTGTGGTTCCGCAGTAGACTGTATGCCTCACAGGTGCGGGCACCTTTGCTGGTCTTGGCACAATACACAAAAATAAGAGAAAGGAACATTGAGAAGTGACACCAGAAATGTAATATGTAACCCTACCTATTAATATTTATATTTATATAGTTTATAACTCTACCTATTAATATTTATATAGTTGTATATTATAAATATATATTTATATAGTTTATATGGAATTATTTCCAGAGCTGCAGATAGTGAGAAAGTTTCATCTAATGGTATCGTTATGTTGTGATATCAGGCTGATTTGTTTTATGCCAAGTCAGAACTGTTCCAAAGCAAAGCTGCCTTTTTTCTTTGCTTGTTTGTTTTTGAGCTACACCTGGTAATGCACAGGGCTTACTCCTGGCTCTGTGCCCAGGGATGACGCCTAGTGGGGCTCAGGGGACCATATGTGGGGCCAGGGATTGAACCCAGGTTGGCTATGTGCAAGGCAGATGCCCTCCCCACTGTACTATCATTCAGCCTTCAGGCAGAGCTGCTCTTATTTTGAAACATATTTCAAAATACTTCCGTATTACTGACCTTATTGCTTCTTGGTTTTATGAGTATTTTGGTTTGTTTCTGGGACACATTTGGTAGTGTTCAGGGGTCTCTCCAAGTGTGGTACTTAGGGATCCCAGCCTCCAGATGCTTGGGTGAACAGGGAACTTGGACCTCTAGCCACTGAGCACCATGCCAGCCCTTTACTCTGTCTTGCCAGCCGGTATGTGTTTATATTATGGCTTATTACAAAATCTTGTTTCTCAATAGTTCAGAAGTTCAAAGATATTCTGAATGCTCATAATCTTTGAGTAATTGTGCCCAGGCCAGGCAGAGAGATAGCCAAACACTAGTTAATTCATCATTTCATGTTGATGTTGTCCTTTCAAGTCAGCAGAGTTTCTTACTAGGAACATTCAAAAAGAAAAAAGATTGAAAAATGATCTCTAATTGAGAATATGAGGGACAGTTGAAATTAAATTAAATTTGGCATTTAATTTTTTTTAACTTAAAATGAATCAGAACTTTTAGTTTTGTATTTTGGGTGACCAGGAGAGAATAAAAAAACTGGTAAAAAGCACTGAAAACTTGCTCTTTTAGTGATGAAAAAAATTTTAGGTAATATAGGGAGATTTTCTTATTTTGCTTTTCTTATTGCCATGCTGCAAGTCCTTCTTCTGGAGAGTTACTAGGTGGCACGTTTTCAGAAAACGTGCTTTTTAAAAGAAATTCTGATTGTTGTAATCCGTCGTATACAGGAGTCTGTTTCTCTAAGGGCACTCAGGAGAAGTATATCTGTCTTCTCCGGCATGCACATGGGCTGAGCTTTCCCCAAACTGCTGCCCTGTTCTGCTTCCTCCAGGAGCTGCAGCTGGAGCATGCAAGACAAGCCTTTGCACTGAAGGACAGAAGCAAAAGCGGCGTGATTTCTGGTCTGGACTTCAGTGACATCATGGTCACTATTCGCTCTCACATGCTTACTCCTTTCGTGGAAGAGAACTTGGTTTCAGTAAGTATCACTTGTATCACTTGTCTTCCCGTTCATTATCGATTTGCTCGAGCGGGCACCGTAACATCTCCATACGTCCTGTCACATGCTAGTAGAGCCCAAGGGCATCTGCTTGCTCCAGGAACATAAAGAGCCTCAAACCATTCCATCAGGTCATGGGAACGAGGTCTATAATTGTTACTGGTATTTGGCATATCAAATACGACACGGGTAGCTTGCCAGGCTCTGCTGTGCGGGTGGTATACTCTTTTTTTTTTTTTTTTTTTCCTTTTTTGGGTCACACCTGGCGACGCTCAGAGGTTAATCCTGGCTCTGCACTCAGGAATTACTCCTGGCAGTGCTCAGGGGACCATATGGGATGCCGGGGGATCGAACCCGGGCTGGCACAGGCCAGCCGCGCACAGGCAAGCGCCCTACCCGCTGGGCTATCGCTCTGGCCCCACGGGTGGTATACTCTTGTAGTCACCTCTGATCTCCAGCATTTTTTGATGAACCGTGTGGCCACTTGCAGCCTCGTGAGCCGGGCTGTGACCAGCTTTCAGTAAGTATAAAGCAAATTATTTGACTTTTCTTCCTTAAACCTTTTTCAGTCATTGGGCCCTACCTTGGCTCCCTGGATCCACATGACTCTAATATTCTAACTTTATGCTTTGTTGGTTGAAGGTACAATGGTGTGTATAAAGATGTGGGGTAATGGTAACTCTTTCCTAGCATTACAGTTTTGTTCAGTGCCACTGTCCTGCTCCTGTATATTTCCACTTTATTTCCATTTAGAGTTCCATTAAAGGAATAAAGGTGTTTTGGACAAGGGTGTACTAACTCCTTTGGTGACAGTAACTCTTCCATATACTGATGTCCTTTTTCAACTCTCACAGGCTCCAGAATATTTTTGTGTTTTTGGTGAAGCAAGGTAATTTTTTTTTTTTGCTTTCTTGGTCATACCTGGCAATGCTCAGGGGTTACTCCTGACTCTGCATTCAGGAATTACTCCTGGCCATGCTTGGGAGACCACCATATGGGATGCCGGGGATTGACCTGGGTTGGATGTGCGTAAGGCAAATGCCCTACCCACTATGCTATTGCTCTGGTCCCCCTGAAGCAAGGTAGTTTAAAAAATTTATTACATCATCATCAGCATCATTATTATTATTATTAATTTAATTACCGCTAAATACACAGTTGCAAAGCTGTTGATGATTGGGTTTCAGGCAGTGATAGTGTTTGAACACCTATCCCTTCACCAGTGCACATTTCCCACCACCAATGTCCCAGTTTCTCTCCTTCCACCCCCACCTCCAATCTGGCTCTATGGCAGGCACTTTTGCCTCTTCTCTCTCTCTCTCTCTCTCTCTCTCTCTCTCTCTCTCTCTCTCTCCTCCCTTCCTCCCTTCCTCCCTTCCTTCCTTCCTCTCTCTCTCTTTCTTTCCCCCTCTCTTCTCCTCCCTCCTCCCTCCTTCTTGCTCTCCCCTCCTCTTTCTCTTTCCTCCTCCCTCTCTCCTTCTCTCTCTCCCACTCTCTCTCTTCCCCCTCTCCTTCCCTCCCTTCTTCCTTCCCCCTTCTCTCCTTTTGGGCATTATGAAGAAGCAAACAGGTTTTATTGAGATTTTTCTAGTTAAGGGAGGGAGAAGTACATGTCTGAGAGAACAGGCTTCTCCAGAGTGGAAGTAGGGAAGCAGAGAAACCCCGAGGCAAGCAAGCAAGAGACATGTTGGAAGCAGAGCGCAGGCTTGAAGAGCAAGGCAGACCCCAGAGTCTCACTGTAGGGATTCCTCCCTTGTTACCTGCGCAGGAAGGGGGCTCGAGGGCTCATTGGGGGCCTGCCTCAGTTAGGTAGCCACGGCTGTGACAGGTGTGGAGGGACTGTGTGGGCGTCAGTCTCGTGGCTTCGTTCTCTGACCTTCCCGACTGTGGGCGCCAGTCTCGTGGCTCCACTCTCTCTGCCCTTCCCGACTGTGTGGGCGTCAGTCTCGTGGCTCCACTCTCTCTGCCCTTCCCGACTGTGTGGGCGCCAGTCTCGTGGCTCCGTTCTCTCTGACCTTCCCGACTGTGGGTGCCGTCTCGTGGCTCCATTCTCCTGACCTTCCCGACTGTGGGCCGCTCTCGTGGCCTTCCTTCTCTGCCATTCAGTCTGCACCACTGGGCACTTTTTAAAAAAATATTTTATTACACCACCATGAGATATACAGTTACAAAGATGTTCATATTTGGGTTTTGGTCATACAGTGTTCCAGCACCCATCCCTCCACCAGTGCCCATTTCCCACCAATGCCCCCTATTCCCTCCCCCTCCCCTAGCCTGCCTCTATGGCAGGTTCTTTATCTCTTTTCTCTCTTTTTTTTCTCTCTCTCTTTCTCTTTCTCTCTTCCTTCTCTTACACACTGTGAATCGTAATACATATATTTAGAGGTTATCATGTGTATCTTTTTGCCTGTATTCAATGCTCAGGTCTAGGCTGATATTATCAAAAGTGATGGTCAGACTTCCTTGTCAAGACCCTGAAGGAACAGTTTGAGGCTCTTCATATTCCTGAATCAACCAGATGCCATTGGGCTACATTGGCACGTGATAGGGTCCAATGGAAATGTTACTGGCGCCTGCTCGAGCAAATCGATGAAAAATGGGATTCAAGTGATAATAATTATTAGCACTTGGACATGTAATGCGATTTGGAGATGATCGCTGGACTAGAGCCGTTACCGACTGGATCCCACGGGATGTCAAAAGATCATGTGGCCGCCCACCTACAAGAAGGTCAGACTTCTTTGTCAAGACCATGAAGGAACGGTTTGAGGCTCTTCGTATTCCTGAAGCAACCAGATGCCATTGGGCTACAGTGGCACGTGATAGGGTCAAATTTAAATATTATTGGTGCCCGCTCGAGCAAATCGACGAATAACGGGATGTCAAGTGATCAAGGGATATACTTATGATACCAATATCAAAGGTCAGGCGAAGCATGGATCAGGAGGTCTTGTCAAAGATGGAAATTACCACAAACGTCTGTGAGTCAGAGCTTAGGTAAGACAGAGAAGGGAACAGTGTGCTAACAATTGTTGAAAGTGCTAATACCAACCAACCTAGAACTGAGCATTAAATGCAGGCAAAAGATACACATGATAACCTCTAAATGTATGTGTTGCAATCCACAATGTGTAAGAGAGGGATGAGATAAAAGGAGGGAGAGAAAGAGAAGGAGAAAAAAAGAGATAAAGAACCTGCCATAGAGAAAGGCTAGGGGAGAGGGGAAGGAATCAGGGACATTGGTGGTGGGAAATGGGCACTGGTGGAGGAATGGGTGCTGGAAAACTGTGTGACCTAAACCCAAACATCTCTGTAATTGTATATCTCACAGTGGTATAATAAAAGATTTTTTTATAAAAGTAAAAAAAAATAATTATTAGTACTGTTCCCTTCTGTCTTACCTAACCTCTGACCCCCCACACATTTGTGGTAGATTCCACCTTTGACAAGATCTCCTAATTCATGTTTTGGCTGACCTTGGATATTGGTATCATAATATATATATATATATATATATATATATTTTTTTTTTTTTATGTCATGCAAATAAATTCAGTTATTCTATATCTTCTTTTTCCTTCTGGCTAATTTCACTCAACATGATCCTCTCCATTTCCATCCATTTATAGGCAAATTTCATAACTTGATTTTTCCTGACAGCTGCATAGTATTGTGTTGTGTACATGTACCAGCGTTTCTTTATCCAGTCATCAGTTCTCAGGCAGTCTGGTTTTTTCCAGATTCTGGCTATTGTGAATAGTGCTGCTATGCAAATAAAAGTACAGATGGTGTTGCTACTGTGTGTTTTGGGCTTCTCAGGGTATATTCCCAGAAACCACTGGGCACTTTTGTGTGCTGTCAAGCCGCTGGTCTTTATAGAGTAACCATTTCGTCCATTGGCAAACTGACGTCATCCACTTCCTCACACAGGATGGAGAGACTTTCCTTGCTCATCAGTTTTCTTGTTTATGTGTCGTGCTCATGTCTAAGTTTTGGATCGTTGCTTGTTTTAAATGGAGGGAAGCCAATGAATGCGTTTGTTGTTGCAGCTGAAGGTCATTATTCCCGATTTAGACAGGGGTAGGAAGATCAACCTCTGGGCTTTCTCTTCGCTGAATCTGAGCATGGAGCATGTCACTTTCTCCTACACAGGTCACTGCCTTGCCACCGTCTCCTGCTTCTCTGCTCACATCAGACTCCAGCAAAATAGTGAAGGAAGGAACGGTAGAGAAAATAATGAAAGGAAGGAGAGAGGGAGGGAATAAGGAAGAAAAAATCCTAGCGAGGATTTGCTAAGTGCCTGGGGGTAACAAAACCATTACATTTTCCCAACTGGGTCAGACAGACCTATTACAACCTCAATTTACCAAATGCTATTTCAGTCCTGAGAGGAATTACTAAATAGTTTGAGGCCTACTTTTGGATTTCTGGTATCCAAATTCAGGGTAATAACAAATATCATCTGTATTTGGGTTAAATCACGTATTTAAGGGTGTGTGCATTTCCTGTCATTAGCTGCACTATTGCTTTCTTGGAGAGGGATCTCCCAAGCAGTGCTCAGGGAGCCTGGGTGCCGCTCCCGGTGATGCTGGCCAGTCAGTGTGGACTCTGATTTAATGCTCGGATTCATTGGTGCTGGAGCTCACAGGTTCTTGGGTGGGCATGCTATTGATAATAGACTTTCATGATTATGACAGTTACACTTTTGGGTCCGAGAGATAGTACAGTGGGTAAAAGCACTGACCTTGCATGCGTCCAATGGATTCTATCCCTAGCACACCATGTGGTCCCCTGAACACTACCAGGAGTGATCCCTGAGCCAGAGCCAGGAGTAAGCCCTGAGTACAGCCAGGTGTGGCCCCCAAGCCAATAAATAAATAATGGTTACACCAGTATTACCATAATCATATGTGTTCCTATGACTCCTGACTTGAAGATTTGACTTTTTGAAACTACACAAAGTATTTTTTTGAGTTTTAGTTCCAGAAGTGGACAGGAGAAGAAACACGCTCCTCACTCTGCAGAGGCGTCATGGCCGCTTGCTCCAGTCATTTCCCGGCAGCAAAGGGCCCCTTCTGTGCTGTTGCATTGAAGACAGACTTATGCTAAATAAATTCTTCTACATTTTCTTTTTAGAGTTTTGAAGTATTTGGTAGATTCTTTCCAGAGTTTTGACATATTTGGTATTTGGTATTTCAAGTAGTATTTGGTATTTCGATAGGAATGTAAAACCCAGCATAGATGTAAAAATGTTATAACAGTGTAAGTTTACCTAAACAGTCCCAACTGATTAAGAAAGCTAATGTTGTGAAATAGTCCTAAAATTTAGGACTCCTGGTTTTTGTCTATGCATAGAATGAAAAAAGCAGGTACTGAAAATGTAGTTTTTATTATCCATTGCTGTTGGACTTACCCAGAACCAGCAGGCGTTTTGTAGTTCAGGGCGTGCAAGTCTATTTAGCTAATCATTGCTTTTGATCTATGATAATTATATTTGTTGTTTCTGGCTTATAGGTAGATGAACCGTGAAGTCCAAGTTCCAGATGTTGCTTCCTTTGAGACCTAAATTACTAGACTTCCTTGAGACATGCGATCCATGGGACATTCTAGTACCGTATTTCCTTGTGTTTATGGACCGCTGCCTAATCATTTTACTACTGTTAGATTTTCTTTGAGAAACGTGCAGTGTCCATAAACGTATCTTGTGGTTTTGTTCTCAAACTTCTTGTGTTGTTGTTTTCTAGGCAGCTGGAGGAAGTACATCGCACCAGGTTAGCTTCTCCTACTTCAATGCGTTTAACTCCTTACTGAATAACATGGAGCTAGTCCGTAAGATATACAGCACATTAGCTGGCACAAGGAAGGATGTGGAAGTCACAAAGGGTAAGATGTGACTCTGATTCTATGGATATATTGTAAGGTGTGACTATGATTCTATGGATGTATGGTAAGGTGTGACTGTGATTCTGCAGACATATGGTAAAGTGTGACTATGATTCTATGGATATATGGGAAGGTATGACTGATTCTGTGGATTTATGGGAAGGTGTGACTGTGATTCTATGGTTATATGGTAAGGTGTGACTATGATTCTATGGACATATAATAAGGTGTGACTGATTCTATGGATATATGGTAGGGTATGACTATGATTCTATGGATATATGGTAGTTGTGACTGATTCTAGATATATATGGTAAGGTGTATATGGTAAGGTGTGACTGTGATTCTGTGGTTGTTTGGTAAGGTGTGACTATATTCTATAGATATATGGTGAGGGGTGACTGTATTCTATGGATATATGATAAGGTATGACTATGATTCTATGGATATATGATAAGTGTGACATGATTCTGTGGATTTATGGTAAGGTGTGACTATGATTCTAAGGACATATGGTAATGTGTGACTGATTCATATGGTAAGGTGTGACTATATTCCTACGGACATATGGTAAGGTGTAACTTATTCTATGGATATTTGGTAAGTTGTGACTATGATTCTGAGAATATATGGTAAGGTATGACTATGGTTCTATGGATATATGGTAAGGTGTGACTGATTCTATGGACATATGGTAAGGTGTGACTATGATTCTGTGGCTGTATGGTAAGGAGTGACTATTATTCTATGAATATATGGTTAGGTGTGACTATGATTCTGTGGCTGTATGGTAAGGAGTGACTATTATTCTATGAATATATGGTTAGGTGTGATTATGATTCTGTAGATATATGGTAAGGTGCAACTATTCTGTGGATATATGGTAAGGTGTGACTATGGTTCTGAGAATATATGGTAAGGTATGACTATGGTTCTATGGATATATGGTAAGGTGTGACTATGGTTCTGAGAATGACTATGGTTCTATGGATATATGGTAAGGTGTGACTGATTCTATGGACATATGGTAAGGTGTGACTATGATTCTGTGGCTATATGGTAAGGAGTGACTATTATTCTATGAATATATGGTTAGGTGTGACTATGATTCTGTAGATATAGGGTAAGGTGTGACTATTTTGTGGATATATGGTAAGGTGTGACTATGGTTCTGTGGCTATATGGCAAGGTGTGACTATGATTCTGTGAATATATGGTAAGGTATGACTATGATTCTATGGATATATGGTAAGGTGTGACTGATTCTATGGATATATGGTAGGGTGTGACTATGATTCTGTGAATATATGGTAAGGTATGATTATGATTCTATGGATATATGGTAAGGTGTGACTGATTCTATGGATATATGGTAGGGTGTGACTATGATTCTGTGAATATATGGCAAGGTATTACTATGATTCTGTGGATATATGGTAAGGTATGACTATGGTTCTATGGATATATGGTAAGGTGTGACTGATTCTATGGATATATGGTAGGGTGTGACTATGATTCTGTGAATATATGGTAAGGTATGACTATGATTCTATGGATATATGGTAAGGTGTGACTGATTCTATGGATATATGGTAGGGTGTGACTATGATTCTGTGGATATATGGTAAGGTATGACTATGATTCTATGGATAGATGGTAAGGTGTGACTATGATTCTATGGTATATATGGTAGGGTGTGACTATGATTCTGTGGATATAATGGCTAGGTATGTACTATGATTCTGTGGATATATGGTAAGGTATGACTATGATTCTATGGATATA
>JAJIBD010014003.1:0-43106 GCA_021461705.1 Cryptotis parvus
GCTGGAGCAGTGACTCCAGAGTCACAGACAGAAAAGGAGCAGGTGGAGGTGTGATTATTCTTCAATCCACTGCTAGGGTGACTGAACCCACAGGGGCTCAGAGGAGCCAAGCCGTGGAGCCCTGGAGCCCACACAGCCAAGCTCCTGAGGGCAGCCGCCACTCCGCGTGCTCAGGAATCCCTGCTTTTCTCCACAGTCTCACGATGCTGGGGTCTGGTCTGCGAACCCCCAATAGATGTTTCATAAGACCCTTATGTTTCATAAGACCCTCCAAGTCTTATGAAACGGCTCTGGTCCAGACCGGACAAGGCAGTGCCCACTGCATCCCCTGGTCACTTTGCAACTCCCTGTGGAAATGGGGGTTCATTGTGGCGCTACCCCGACACACAGCTAGCAGAGGTTTGTTCACCGAGAAGAGGTGTTCAGTGTGTTGAAGACCCGAGCAAGCACGTTCTTCATTCTGTTTCCGTCCCAAACCGGAAGACTGATGTTTGGAAGCACAGGAGAGCACATGCTTAGCAAACAAGAAGAGATTAGAAGGGGGAGCAGCAGCTTCCTGTTCACCAGGCCCCCCGCGTGGGTGTGGGAGGCTACGCAATTACTGTCCGCTGAGAGCTGAGAGCTCAAGGTCAAGTGTGCCCACAAGGCCTGCAGCTCCATGGGCATACTGCCCTCTGCAGGATGACTGAGTTACAGCGCCCAGGGTCCACAGTAGCTTTTTCCAGGGCTTCTAGCTTCTCTGCTGCCCGTCAAACCCACACCCGTATCAGCCAGGGATTACAGGGCGGCATTTTCACCCTTATTAATTCTGGCTCCTTAGGACCCCTCGGCACAAGGCTGCCCACTGCAGACCACCATCTCTGACCTCCCCTCAGAGCCCCTGACCCAGAGTAACTGTTTCCAGTAGGAGTAATGCAGCAATCTGGCACTCAAGACTCAGGGGCCAAATTCCAGCACTCAAGCTGACTCACTGTGTAGGCTTGGGAAAATTACCCTCATCTCTCTGTACCTTGGTTTCCCTTTGTGTAAAATGCAGATCAGAGCAATGGTTAACTCCCAGGCTACTGTGATCACCAAATAAGCTCAGATATGCAAGTACTAAAAACAGTGCCTGGTTATTTTGTGAGCTTTGGGCAAATGGCTGTTACGGTGAATGCAGGGCAATTTCCATATATCACCTCTGTCTCCCATCCTGTTTTCCAAAATGAGACTGGCTATAAAGCATCTGGAATTGTGTTCCAGTCCTGTAAGAGAAGTGGTTGGGTTTTGCCAGAGTTTAGCTGACGCTCCTGAAGCATAGACAAGTTAAGGATAGATCCAAACGCTGAGTGCCAGGAAGTGGTAGAATGGGAATTTGTCCCTGGGTGCTGTGATCTGAACATTTGTATCCTTTTAGTACTGGGTCTGGGGAAAAGACCTGGGTCAGTCGTGAGGGCAGAGCCCTCGTGGTTGGGATACATGTCTTTGGGCATGAGATTCCCAAGATTCCAGCTGGAATCTTGTAAGACTCCAGCCAGAAAACAGCAACACCTGGGAACAGGAAGACACACCCAGCCCAGACACGCAGGCTGCAGTCAGCAAGCTCCATGATCTTGGCCTTCTCAAGCTCCAGAGCTATAAGAAATTAATGCTTATTGTTGACAAGCCGCTTGGTCTCTGGCATTTTGTTGTATCATCCGGAACATACCAAGACCCTGGGCTTGACATCTGAGTCACCGTTTCCTCTGCCACGTCATAACTGGCTCTCAGTAGGAATGATCACGAGAAGACCTTCCTTGGGAAAGTGAGTAAGAGCAGTCTAGCAGCTTCTTGAAAACGGGGATTCCTGCTTCCAGAGTTGCTTAGAGGATTGAATCACCCAGAGATTACACACGTTGAAAATCTAAGGCACGACTATGAGCGTTTCCGGTTTCCCAGACAATGAAGCCTAAAAAGGCAAAGGCTACCTGTGGTTGTTCCTGGGACTTTCACTCACCTCTTGTTTACAATCACCTCAAATCTCAGCCTGTATTCAGAGTGTCAACCCGTTACTAGTGAGTTAGTCACTAAGTTCTGTAGCCAAGCACCTCAGATCTTAGCGGCTTATCAGCATCTTATTATTACCTATCACTCTTCTGGGGTGCCCAGACTCAGCCAGGTGTTCTTGCCAGTAGTCCTTCAAATAGCTGCACTTTGATGCCAGGGCAGTGACAGTATCTTACCACTTGGCTGAAGTCCAGTGCATGTGTATGGGCAGAATCTATGGGGACTGTGGGCCTGACGCTGTACCTGTGGCTTCTGCATGTAGCTGGGGCCTCCTCCTAGCATGGCGCCTGGAGTCTATGAACAGAGTTCCAAGCAAATCAAGTGGAAGTGCTCAGCATCTTTCTGACCTGTCTTGGGAGTCACAGAGTGTCACTTCTGCCCTGACTTCTCAAGAGTCATAAAGTCCCACCCAGGTTCTATTAAGAGCAGAGTGAGCCATCTTTAAATCACACAATGTGCACCGCATTGGCTTTTCCTGGAAGAGCTTTTCCTTTGGAGGAAAAAGTGAAGAACAGCGCCGTCAAGGCTCTAACAAGGACCCCTCCCTGTAGTCACGTCTGACTGTAGCTCCTTCAGGGAACCAGCCACAAGAGACATGGTTGGCATCAAGATTTACTGTTCTGCCAAGCTGTCATTGAAATAAATAGGATTAGGGCTGCAGTGACTTCATCATCCGGACTGTTCTAATAACATGTAATTTGCAGCCATGCTGTGGCCAGCAGAGTTGCTGGGGCATGTGAATGGAAATGCACAGTCGCCTCTGGGATGGGTCCGTTTGTTGGAGATCTCACAGGCCCTTGATGCTGAGCATTGGCAGGTAGGTCTCAAATGTTCTCCCAATAAGATTGGGGGGGAGAAGGTTTCTGCCAAGCAGAGTCAGGGGGCCTTGGGGTCTCTCCTAGTGGTACTTGCCCAATGGAGACAGATGGTTCAATACCAGTGGGATGCAGTGCTGCTCAGGCCCTGAAGTGTTGGGGATGACCGATGCCACCTCAGTGGTGGTCAGGGGTCACTAGGGCCATGGGATCGGATCAGGGCCCCTGGGCTATCCGCTGACTCTTGTACAGCCTTTGAAGTGGAGATATGAGCTGGAGGTGATTTTGCCTTTAAAGTGCTCAGGTCAGCCAGAGCCCCAGGAAATGTGTTTTTTTCCCCAGCCCCTTATCCGCAGGACCTGGGCACCAAGCCTGTGAACTCTGGAAATCCGGTCAGACAAGTTAAAAGCATGTCTGCTGTAAAAGATGAACATATGGCACAACATGAAACTAAAAAGCTTCTGCACTCGGATCCCAGTGGTCTGAAGATTCTTCAGAGATGGGGGTTTCTATTGTAGAATAGTTGACAGTTCTAGTTCTAGGAACTTGTAGTGAACTGTCGAGGATCTGAGGAAGATACTCATTGGGCAAAATATTTTAAAATTTTTTTTAAATTTTATTTATTTTATATTTTATTATACCACCATGATATATACAATTACAAAGATGTTCATAAGATGTTCATATTTGGGTTTCGGTCATACAGTGTTCCAGCACCCATCCCTCCACCAGTCCCCATTTCCTACCACCAATGTCCCCGATTCCCTCCCCCTCCTAGCCTGACTCTGTGGCAGGTTTTTTAATTTCTTTCTCTTTCTCTCTCTCTCTTTCTCTTTCCTTCCCTTCCACATTGTGGATTACAATATATACATTAAGAGGTTGTCATGTGTATCTTTTTGCCTGTATTTAATGCTCAGTTCTAGTTTAGTATCTGCACTTTTGACAATTATTAGCACACTGTTTCATTCTCTGTCTTACCTAGCTTCTGACTCCCACACATTTGTCATAATTTCCACCTTTGACAAGACCTCCTGTTCCATGTTTCGACTGACCTTGGATATTGGTATCACTTGATCACTTGAATCCTGTTATTTATCGATTTGCTCAAGCGGGTGCCAGTAACATTTCCATTGGACCCTATCACGTGCCAATGTAGCCCAATGGCATCTGGTTGATTCAGGAATATGAAGAGCCTCAAACCGTTCCTTCAGGGTCTTGACAAGGAAGTCTGACCATCTTGTAGTTGGGCGGCCACGTGATCTTTTGACATCCCGTGGGATCCAGTCGGTAATGGCTCTAATCCAGCGGTTGTCTCCAAATTGCATTACATGTCCAGCCCATCTGATTTTCGATGCCTTGGCAAACGAGACAGCATCCCTGATTCTGGAATAGCGACGGAGGTCAGAACTCCGGATTCCTTCTCTCACTTGAGTGAGGCGTGATATTCCAAGCATAGCTCTTTCGATTCCTCTCTGGGAGACCGAATAGCATTCTCATCCTGCTTTTGTAGGGCCCAGGTCTCTGAGGCGTATGTTAATGCAGGGAGAACGGTGGAGTCAAAGAGATGTACCCGGAGCCAGAGGTTCTTTGTCCTTTTAGCTATTTCTTCGATGCCTTTGAAGGCATTCCATGCTGCTCTCTTCCTCCTGCGCAGCTCAGGTTTTAGGTCGTTCATCATGTTGATTTCTCGACCTAGGTACACATAACTGCTGCATTCAGAGATGTTTGTTCCATTGAGAGTGAATGGGGCCTCTGGAACTAGTTCATTCTTCATAAACATTGTTTTCTTTAGATTCAGCTGTAGAACTATCTTTCCACATTCTCGGTCGAAGTCAGCCAGCATTTGTTGCCTGGCTAGCTGATATATTTATGTCATGCAAATAAATGCAGTCATTCTATATCTGCCCTCTCTCTTTCTGGCTAATTTCACTCAACATGATCCTCTCCATGTCCATCCACTTATAGGCAAACTTCATAACTTCATTTTTCTTACAGCTGCATAGTATTCCATTCTGTAGATATACCAAAAGTTTCTTTATCCAGTCATCGATTCTCAGACATTTTGGTTGTTTCCAGATTCTGGCTATTATGAATAATGCTGCTATGAACATAAAAGTAGGGATGGTGTTTCTGCTGCGTATTTTAGGCTTCCCAGGGGTATATTCCCAGGAGTGGTATGGCTGGGTCAAATGGGAGCTCGATTTCCAGTCTTTGGAGGAATGTCCATACTGTTTTCCAAAAAAGGCTGTACTAGTCGACATTCCCACCAACAATGGGTGAGAGTTCCTTTTCCCCGCATCCACGCCAGCATTTGTTGTTCTTGCTCTTCCAGGATATGTGCCAGTCTCTGTAGTGTGAGATGATATCTCATTGTTGTTTTGATTTTCATCTCTCTGATGACTAATGATGATGAGCATTTTTTCATGTCTTTTGGCCATTCGAACTTCTTCCTTGTCAAAGTTCATTTCTGTTCATTTCTTCTCCCCATTTTTTGATGGTGTTGGCTGTTTTCTTCTTGTAAAGTTCTACCAGTGCTTGATATATCCTGGATATTAACCCCTTATCAGATGGGTATTGGGTGAATATTCTTTCCCATTCTGTGGACTGTCTTTGTATCTTGGTCATTGTTTCTTTTTGAGGTGCAGAAGCTTTTTAGCTTCATGTAGTCCCATATGATAATATTTTCTTTTAGTTGTTTTGTTAGTGGTGTTTCTTCTTTGAAGATGTCCTTAGCTTCAATGTCGTGGAGGGTTTTTCCTATGTTTTCTTCAATGTACTTTATGGATTCAGGTCTGATATTGAGATTTTTAATCCATTTTGATCTGATTTTTGTATATGGTGTTAGGAGGTCCAAGTTCATTTTTTTACATGTAGCTGCCCAGTTTTCCCAGCACCACTTGTTGAAGAGGCTTTCCTTGCTCCATTTCATACTTTTTGCTCCTTTATCGAAGATTAATTGTTCATGTATTTGGGGTTGGTTGTTAGCATACTCAACTCTATTCCATAGGTCCACGGGTCTGTTTTTATTTCAATGACTTCCCTCTGGTCAGAACTCCACCCAGCAGAAGATCCTATCACAGCCCACATCAATAAATGCTGGATTTAGAGGTGACTACAAGAGTATGCCACCTGCACAGCAGAGCCTGGCAAGCCTCCCGTGTCATATTTGATATGCCAAATACCAGTAACAATTATAGACCTCATTCCCATGACCTGATGGAATAGTTTGAGGCTCTTTATGTTTTTGGAGCAAGCAGATGCCCTTGGGCTCTACCAGCATGAGACAGGACATATGGAGATGTTACTGGTGCCCGCTCGAGCAAATCAATGATGAACGCAGAAGACAGTGACAGTGACCTCAATAGAAACAGTGACCAAGATACAAGAACAGCCCACGGAGTGGGAAAGAATATTCACCCAATAATTTAGGCACTGGTAAACCTTTACAAGAGAAAAAAACAGTCAACCCCATAAAAAATGGGGAGAAGAAATGAACAGAAACTTCCACAAAAAAAGAAATTCACATGGCCAAAAGGCATAGGAAAAAAAATGTTCTTCATCACTAATCATCAGGGAGATGCAAATTAAAACAACAATGAGATATCATCTCACACCACAGAGAATGGCACACATTCAAAAGAGCAAGACTAACCAGTGCTGGCGTGGATGCAGGGAGAAAGGGACTCTCATTCATTGTTGGTGGGAATGTCGAATGGTTTAGCCATTTTGAAATACAATATTGACATTCCTCCACAAACTAGAAATAGAGTTCCTTTGACTCAACAATACCATTCTTAGGAATTTACCCCCAGGGCAAAAACACACTAAAGAAACACCATCTGCACTTCTATGTTCATAGCAGCACTATTCATAATAGCCAGAGTATGGAAATAACCTGAGTGCCCAAGAACAGATGACTAGATAAAAGAAACTATGGTACATCTACACAATGGAATACTATGCAGCTGTTAGAAAAAAATAAAGTTATGAAATTTGCCCATAAATGCTTATAAATGGATTGATATGGAGAGCATCTGCTGAGTGAAATTAGTCAGAAGGAAAAAAAGATATAGAATTATGCATTCATTTCAGGGGTATAAATCCAAGGCAGGAAATACATAGACCAGGAAGACTTGTTAATGGTTGAAATCTAACATGAAGAGTAGAGGTTTGGCAGTGTGCTAACAATTGTTGGAAATGATAACACCAGCCTAGAACTGAGCATTGAACATAAGCAAAGCAATATACATGATAATCCCTAAATGTATGTATTGCAAGCCACAATGTGTAAGAGAAGGGAGAGAGAGAGAGACAGCACAGAGAGAAAAAGAAGATGAAGAAGAAAATGTCTACCACAAAGCGATATTCATGATAATCCCTAAATGTATATATTGTAAGCCACGATTTGTAAGAAAAGGGAGAGAGACAGACAGACAGAGAGCTAGGAGAAGAAGAAAAATGCATACTATAGAGGCAGGCTGGGGGAGAGGGTAGGAAATTTGGGGATATTGGAAGGATGGTGGAGGGTTAGGAGCTAGAACACTGTGTGGCTGAGACCCAATCATGAACAGCTTTGTAATTGTATATCTCACGGTGGTATAATAAAATGAAAGAAAGAAAAAGGAAGGAAGGAAGGAAGGAAGGAAGGAAGGAAGGAAGGAAGGAAGGAAGGAAGGAAGGAAGGAAGGAAGGAAGGAAGGAAGGAAAGGAAGGAAAGGAAGGAAGGAAGGAAGGAAAGGAAGGAAGGAAGGAAGGAAGGAAGGAAGGAAGGAAAGGAAAGGAAAGGAAGGAAAGGAAAGGAAAGGAAGGGAAAGGAAAGGAAAGGAAAGGAAAGGAAAGGAAGGAAAGGAAAGGAAAGGAAAGGAAAGGAAAGGAAAGGAAAGGAAGGGAAAGGAAGGAAAGGAAAGGAAAGGAAAGGAAAGGAAAGGAAAGGAAGGAAGGAAAGGAAAGGAAAGGAAAGGAAGGAAGGAAGGAAGGAAGGAAGGAAGGAAGGAGGTCTGACATCCTGAAGACCTGTGGGCAGCCTCCAGGTGGTATCCATATCTCCCCACAGTCCCATCTGGCCACCTTCTGCGCAGGGTTCCTGAGATGGACAACACAAACGCAGGGGTAGGGACCGTTTCCCTCACCTAGCAGGCCCCATCTGCTTCCCCATGGTTCCCTGGTACCTTGATTTGGCTTTTTGGGGGCCCATGCCCAGCAATGCTCAGGGTTTACTTCTGGCTCAGTGCTCAGGGATTACTCACTCCCGGCAGTGCTCCGAGGACTACATGGGATGTCAGAGATGGAATCTGAGTCAGAGCATGCAAGGTAAACTGCTGCAGTATTGTAGCTCCAGCCACCTTCTGACCTTACCTCCAGCTCTGGCCTCTGCTCTCCAAAGCCCAGATCCTCCAATCCTAGCCCCAAGACTTCCTGTGCAGTCAACCAGGTGTCATTTGGGGACCTTCTACTTCTGGCTTGAGCAGGGCAGGACTGGCTGGCCTGCCACAGAGGCCACACAGAGGAACACACTCCTTCCCCCAACCCAAGACTTGCAATTTATTGACACCTTCTGCTCACTATGGCCTTGGCCATGGAGAGAGGCTGTGGCTTCGTCAACCGAGGGGGCCAAGAGGGACCACAGTGAGGCCTGTTGCAAGGGGGACCTGGTTCAGCGGGTGAGGATGTGGCTCCCATGCTCACTTTTACACTTTCCATTGTGGGTTTTCCTCATTTCACGGGGGTCCCTGTTCCCACCTGGGAACTCTCAGAACAGAGCAACTATGAGATCAAAAAATTGCCCCTGGGGAGGCAAGTTCCCTAAACTCTCTGAATCTAGAGAACACCCATTCCACTTACCACATGCCTTATTCTCAGGATTTAATCCTTTGATCACCCATTTTACAGAGCAGTGGAATAAAACCAAGTTCCCATCGACTCCTGCTAGTGAATGCTGAGTCAGTTGTTTGCAAACTCCTCATTAGGAGCAGTTGTTTCTGACTTGGCCTGTGTCTGGAAATCTGACGGCCTGGATGCATGCATGCAACAGATTCATCTGGGCTCCCACCTAGCATACTAGGCCCTCCACACAGGAATGGGGTGGGTAGGAAGTACAGGGACTTCAGGGAAGCAGAGGCTAGCCCAGGGCCCACTGCCCAGCAGTCACAGCAGAGCGGGGCACCGTCCAGGCAACCTCAGGAGCTTTGGAACCTGAAGTCGAGGGCAGTGGAGGAGCAGGGCGAGGAGGGGAACAACCTCGAACTCCTTGAATGAGCCGGGAAGCGTTGGCTTCTGTTCTCAGGTTATTCTCACAACCAGCATCCCAGTTTTTTACAGGTAGAGCCAGATGCAGAGACTTGCCAGTCTGGCCTCCGGGTCTCATAAAAGATCGGAGCTAGGATTTGAACCCAAGATTATCTCCCACTTGCTGTTTGCACCAGGCAGAGCAGAAAGAAGAAAACCTAAACCGGCCCATGAGGCAAGACAGTGTTTGCTGGGGACCCAACCCAAGAGAGAAGCAGCGAGAGTGCCCTGCCGTCATCCAGGGTGCCCAAAAACCTGAAGAAAGGGGACAGGAAAGGCAGGTTTCCCGCATGCCTCGGGCTCTGCTGAGGCCAAGCCAGACCCAGAATTTCCAGCAGGGCAGGCCCACCTCCGCCCTGAGCACAGCTCCTTTTAGAAAGCAACTGGAGTCACCGCCCCCTGACCCCTGGCCCCTTCCACTCCCTGGTCTGGTAACCCCCAGCGACTTCCTTCTGCCAGAGCGGCAGAGAAGGAGCAGCATGGTCTGTCCGGGGTTCTCAGACTCTCTGACCCAGGACTCTCCACCTCCAACCACGGTGTCGGGTGGGCCCGGGTTATTCCTGGCGTGACGGGTTTTGTCACCTGCCAAGGAGAGGTGACAACAAGAGGGGGACATGGAAGTGGGCCTAGCAAGAGGGGAAACATGGAAGTGGCCTTAGCAGGGCCTGTTCAGGATCTGCTGGGCTCAGAAGTGTCCATCATAGGCCACCTGGAATTTGGCCCTAGAAAGCTGCCATAGGGTCGCACAAGCTGCCGCCCCCAGCCCCACACACAGGCATCCCACAGTGGCTGAAGGCCGTGCCCCCTGCCACTCTCGCTGGACCTGGCCAGGCCCCAAACAGCACCTTTTAAAAATATTTTATTATACCACCATGAGATATACAATTACCTAGATGTTTATGTCCGGGTTTCGGTCATACATTGTTCCAGCACCCATCCCTCCACCAGTGCCCATTTCCCACCACCAATGTCCCCCATTCCCTCCCCTCTCCCCTAGCCTGCCTCTATGGAGCAAACAGCACCTTTCGCTGCTGCACCAGCTCAGAGCCCAGAGCACCTCAGGGCTGGGGCTGAGGAGAATCAGTTTCAATTGCCTGTGAGAGGTTCCCACCATCAGTGTCTTTCTTTCCCGATAAGCCCTGCAGCCAAGGGCTGGGGCTGGCCTGCAGGCTCTTCCCATCTCCCGCCACCGTGGCTCTGGGTGAAAACAGAGAGGTATCCCTGAACTGAATCTCAAGTCCTTGACGTGACTCTTCGCTGGATGGGCATGGCTGGGGATGGCGGGCAGGACCTGAATCCTTTATTCATTCCATGGCTTGAGTAGCTCCCACCGTTGACTTGGGCCTGGCAGAGCAGCGTGAGGCAAACCCGACAGAGCCCCGGAGGTCTAACACAAGCGGTGCCCGCGCCCTTTGTCTTCACTTGATGAGGGGCCCTCAGACAGCAATGTTGAGAGTTTCCATACAGCCAGAGCCCGTCTGGCTGTTGTGCTGCTTCTGTGGAGGTCAGAGATCCTCTAACATGTCCCCGGGCCCCACAGCTACAGCCAAGGACACTCTGGGACCCAACTTCCTCAGCCCCTCAGAGGATGCTTGTCTGTCGGAAGGTACAGGCCTGCCGGCCCTAGGCCTCATGCTGCAGGATCCCCGTTGCTCCTCCTCTACCACTGCCAGGTAGACCCGCCTCCCACCTGGCACCAGAAGTGTGGACACGGAACCTCACAGGAAACGCAAGCCAGCCTCGGCAGTCAGGACTCTTCTAGGCTCCAAGCAGTTTCCGCAGCCTCTGGGAGAATCTGGGGGTGTCCTTCCTGCCTCCTGGCTGCCTCCACACCCTGCCTTGACTCCTTTTCCTCTGACTTCCTCCTCAGCCCTCTACAGAAGGCAATGGGGGAGCTGAGGGAGCGGAGCGAGGCCCAGGAATTACGGGGTTCTCTTGGAGAGGTACCTCTCATGAGAGAGGTAAATCGCCACCCTCCCTCCACACCCCACAGAGACCAGGGTCAGGTGCAGTGAAGGTGGGGCAAGGCAACTGCCAGCTCTGGGCTGCTCGGAGGTTGCGCCCACAAACCTTTGGCACCTCAGGAGTGTCTGGGCCCAGCATGGCAGAGCCCCTGCCCTCTGGGTGCAGGGGCCTGTCAGAGCCTGAGCGAATCACTGAGCCTGTCAGAGCCTGAAAGGGAATGAGTCAGGAGATAAGGCAGTGCGTCAGCCCCAAGACCTACCGGCCTGTGAGTCACGTCAGCTCTGGGGGTCAGGCTGCCGCCTCGGTTTTCTTCCTGACACAGGTGGGAAATGCTATAGACTGTCAAGGGAAGATCCACTGGACTCTGTCGGATCCACACATGTGACCTCTCTCGAAATCAGAGGGCGGTGGGCACCTAGAATGCCAAGGCAGCCTGGGGAAGCCCAGGACTGTCCTCGCCTCTGACCAGGGCCAGGAATGCCTGTCCCTTCGCCGACTTCTGATTCCCTCTAGTGAAGCAAGATATCGGGTGAACAGTGGTCTACATGTATACTTGCAAGCGCACACACACACAACTGTCACTCCTGCTGTTGTGTTAGTGTTAGACTAGGCAATCAGTGTTCTGTGATATAAACTGTCACCAGGGTAACTTCCTCTGTCTCTGTTAGAAACTAAATCATGCCCCCCCCCCACCCTTCATTGTAGAAGCCCCCAATCCTAGTTCCTCAGGGTGTTCTTTGTCAGAGACCGGCCCCAGTTGTGCCATAGAAGGACCCGTGAGAAGTCAACCAAGTGTGGGCAAAGGAGAGCAGCGTTAGGGAGGCACCTTTCCACTGACACCCTGAACTTGAACATCCTGCCTCGGGAGCTTTGAGAAAGGGAGAGGCCACTGGCCAACGTCCAGTCTGTGCTGTTACCACAGCCCCAGGACACTGGTCTGGTCATAGAAGGGTCACCAGGCTCGGTCCACTCCAGGCCTTCTCCACATGACATTCCCTTGGGCCTGGGTCCTGCTGGCTGCCACGCTCTATTCCCTGTCAGTCAGGTGTGATTGACCTCACCAGCTCCTCTACGGTCACCCCTTCCAGGCCTACCACAGCCAGGCCATGGAGCCTCTCAAGCAGCTCTCTTACAGCAACCTGTAAGCTGGGTCTGATCCCACTCAGGACTTTGTGAGTCTTTCCCCAGCAGGAGCCCTTTGTGTGTGTGTGTGTGTGTGTGTGTGTGTGTGTGTGTACGTGTCTTTGTGTGACTTCTTCAGAAGCTCAGCAAGTTTCCTTTCCTCACCAAGCAGACCCACGACATTCAGAGTGGCCTTGGGGTCACACCAGGGGATCTGAGAGAAGGTGGAAGAGAAGAGACCCTGGGCCCTTTGGTTCTAGACATGGGAAATAATTTGCTTTCCTCCCTCTCCTGCTTTCTTCTCTTTTGCCCTGAGCTTTTACCTGTCTGTCCTCTCAGGAGTAACAGGGCCTGGCCACCCAGTCTCCATCAGCCTGGCTCACTGCCGACTAGCCACAAGCAGCGCTGTTCTCTGCTGAGGCGGAAGTAAGTCTCTCAACCTTGGACAGGTGGTTCTGCCGGGATGAGTCCCCTTCACTCATCCAGGGCCAGTTCCCACAGCCCCTCTCTGAGCAAGGCCCTCCCTGCAGCTGGGGGTGGCTGGGAAAGGGTGGGAAAGACGGCTGCGGGTGCAGGGGCGGATGACTAACCTGAGGAAAGAAGAAGCTCTTTCTCCAGAGGCAAGTGGGTGCCTGACAACGGAGGCGAGAGACACTCTTGCAGCCCAATAAAACTCCTGAGAAGCTCATTGAGGAGGGACTAGGTCCCAGAGGTAGCTGGTGTGGCTGTGGTGCTGGGACCCAGCCCTTCACTGTTATCTCTGGATGTGCCTGGGTCCCTCACAGGGGTGTGGTGACGACATCCTGCTGACAGGAGCCTGTGAGGCGGGAGGCAGACAAGCCTTGTCTCACACCTCCATCCCCTCCCCAGGAGAAAGGGAGGGCTCCATCACCCCTGGAAGGGCTGATGGCTCTGATTCGTGGCTGGGGGGGGGCATCTCTGCTGGTAATGTCTTGACCAACGGGTGGGGCAGGAGCATTAGGGTTCTGGGCCCAAATGCCGGGAAACCCAGGCCTGAGGTCTGAGTTCCGTGTTCCCTGCGCTTAGAGTGGCCGCCCACATGGACCCATACCCCTCCGTGAACAGAACAGCCGGACACGTTGCCTTTTCTGTTGAGTTTCTCCACACCTCCCGGGACTCCCGCTTGGTGGGGTTCCTGTTGGAAACCCCTGGCTGAGCAGAGCTCTGGCACACCCTACCCCATGCAAGCGCACCCCTCCTCTGTGTGCTCCTCTCTCCCACACGTGCTGCCCCTACCCCCCACTCCCCACCCCTACTTCTGGGTTCCCCCACTGTGGCCCCCAGACTCAGGCTGCAGAAATGAGCCTCCCATGGCTCCATCATGATTCTGACTGACAGATGCTGGGGCCTCTGGACCCTTCTCTTCTCTGAGCCCTGACCTCAATTCCTGCTGCTCTGTTCTTCCCTGCCCATCCCCTACATGGCCCCTGGAACTCCCACTTCACATGCAGGCCCCCAACTTGCTGTGGAACCTAGTGCTCAGGGGAGAAGGTCTCTGCTGGACGCGTCCAGGCCAGGCAGGGACAGGGGAGCAGCCTGAGTTCTGGGCCTCTCGCAAGTACACATGCAGCCCCACTGCCGCTGAGACCAGCCCCAGGCCTGCTGGTGCCTGTTCTCCTGCCGGGTGCTCCCTTCCCAGGATCCTGCCACAGTTGAGTCCCTCCCCTCCCAATGGATCAGGCAGTGGCGCCCCTCTATGCCCCATCCATGTAAGTGCTGTTTAGGGCAGGACTAACCCTGCAAAGGTGACGTCCACAACCACAGTCAAAACCACCACAGACGCTGGTGTTCTGACGCCTTTATGGAAGAAACCAAATCTTTTCCATAATCTAATAAACCCAACAGGGAGGGTCGATGCTCAATGGGCACGCCCTGTACACTGGACTCTCCTCTCGGTCCCCCAGGCCACTTGTCTCTCATTTTGTCTCAATGACATAAAACATAGAACACTAGGGTACCAAAGCAATAGTGGAGCAGGTAGGGCATTTGCCTTACATGAAGCCCCATGATTGATCCCTGGCATCCCATATCCCATATCCCCTGAGCATCGCCAGGAGTAGTTCCTGAGTGCAGAGCCAGGAGTAACCCCTGAGCATCGCTGGGTGTAACCCCCAAAACATATATATTATAACTGACATCTGTCCCCTCTACATCCTAATACCTCTCAGCCAGCTCTGACCTGAGCCCCGAGTCCCATCCCTCTGGCCTCCCCAAGATCTTGACTCATGTAGCTGTCTTGGTACTGTCCCTTCTGATAATGAGCCTATTCTCTCAGCATAGGCACTGCCATCTCTTTGCTCTTTTAAGAGCAAAAATCAGTATAAAACCTTCCGCACACTACACCCCTTCCTCTCTGCTCTTCTAACAATTTCCTCTACATCCCTCCCTTCCCCATTTAAGAAGCTCCCTCTCCTGCTGCTCTCCACACCCACCCACTGTCTCCACACCCATCCTGTGGGGGATCCCAGTATCTCCAGTGCACTCTCCAGGTCCTGCCCAGGGCTCCCGCAGCCGACAGGTTGCTGACGCCAATGTTCCCTTCTCTGTTCACTTATGGGCTCTGCCATCTTGAGACAATTAGACTTGTTTTTTTTTTTTTTCTTTTTGGGTCACACCATGTCAATGCTCAGGGTTACTCCTGGCTCAGGAAATTACTCCTGGGGGTGCTTGGGGGACCATGTGGGATGCTGGGGATTGAACCCAAGTCGGCCATGTGCAAGGTAAATGCTCTACCTGCTGGGCTATCACTCCAGTCCCCGAGACAATTGACTCTTGTCTCCTCATTGGAAATATTTTTTGATGAGACAAAAAAATTCTTGGATTTTGAGAACAAAATTGTGGTTTTCAAAGAGAAGATGGGGGAGGGGGACAAATCAGGTCAGAGGGGTCCATCGTAGGGCCCAGACGGAAACAGGCTCTGGGTGGGAAGCCTGAGGAGCAGATGCTGCATTTCGTGCTCATGACGCCAGTGTCAAGGTGGCTAAGAAGCTGTGTACCCAGGACCTACGTAATGTGATATACTCTTGTCACGTCAATGAAATTAATTTAGGGGTTGGAGAGTCAGTACAGAGGCAAGGGGCTTGTCTAGCATCAGCCAAGCCCACTTCAGTCCCTGGTATTGCACTGGGTCCCCAAGTCCCACCAGAGTGACCCCTAAGTGCAGAGTCATAAGTGGACCCCTGAAAATTAAAAAATATATTTTTAATGTCCTCCTCTTCTCTTAACTTCAGTGGGAGAATAGCCCCTCTTCTTCTCTCCACACTCTTTCCCCAGCCCAGGATCACCTTGTGGCTTTGCTCTCTTGGTGCTGTCGTAGCGTCAGGGCCTCATCACAGGAGCCTCAAGGCCCTACAGACATGCTCTATCCAGATGATGTCCCGGAGACACGAGCAACATCTGGTGCCAACACCTGACTCTTCCCTCTTCCCCTGACCTCTCCGCTGAGCTCAGGGCTCCTATCAGAGCGCCATCTCCATTTGGATAGCAACCAGCCATTGCAAAAGGATCCTGGACCAAACAAACTTTTGCTTTCTGTCCCCACCCCAAGCCGGGCTTGCCCATCTTGATAACAGGTACGTAATCACCTGTCAGAGATTAGAGGCCAATCTGGAGCCCCTTCCCTCCCCAGCCACACGACCATCATCTCCAGGTCCAGTGAAGCCCCCTTACGTGCCTCAGTCTCACCTATATACCACCCTCTCCCCACTCGGCCCCATTGGCCAGACCAGCTGCCAATGCTGAAAATGGAATCTAGCTCGTGTCACTTTTCCCTGAACAAAACCCCGTTCCAGGGGCCGGAGCGATAGCCCAGCGGGTAGGGCGTTTGCCTTGCATGCGGCCGGCCGCCCGGGTTCGATCCCGGCATCCCATGTGGTCCCGAGCACCGCCAGGAGTTCCTGAGTGCAGAGCCAGGAGAAACCCCCTGAGCATTGCCGGGTATGACCCAAAAAAAAGCAAAAAAAAAAAAAAAAAAAACCCGGTTCCTTGCCATGGTCTAAAGTTCCCTACAGCATAGCGTGCCTGCCTGACACTCCGGCCTCAACACCCTTCACTCTCCTGAGACATCAGCCTTCACCCTGTTGTTCAAATTCAGGGTGCTTGTTGGGGGCGGGCAGGCTAGGCTGATCTGCTCTTCTCTCTCTTCTGGTGCTCTCCCCAAAGCAGCTCATGCCAGCCTCCACCACAGCATGTGGTCCGGGCGAGGATTCTCCGACGCCCGTGGCACCGTGGTTGGCTTTATGGACAGAATGATGCCACCATCCTCCGAGGGTGATCCTCTTTAGTGTCTGGACTGGCCAATCATGGCTGATCATTTCATGTCCACTGGACCAGGGAATATAGCTGTCCTCTCCACAGCCATACCTCCTGCCCCGAGAATCTTTTTATTATTATTTTTGGGGGTCATACCAGAGATGCTCAGGGGTTAGTCCTGGCTCAGCACTCAGGAATTACTCCTGCCAGTGCTCAGGTGACCATATGGGATCACACCTGGGTCAGCCTTGTGTGCCCTACCCCTGTAGTATTGCTCCAGCCCCTGACCCAAGAATCTTGCCTGGCCCCTGAACGGCTGCTATCGGAAATAGCTATCTAACAAGTAAACTGCTGGAGACCAGGCAGGGGGTAAAGAGCCCAGAGGACAATGGATGTGGGCAGTGTCCAGGGAAACTGACACTCCCTGTGTCAGATTTAATGCCAAGCTGCCAAACGGAAATCCCATGTAACAAACACTTCTATAAAGCCTTAGATGCAGACAGGAGTGGTAATTCAGCAGGCGAAGGTGCTGACCTTGCACCCTAGCCAACCAGGTTTGATCCTTCACTGCATATGGCCTCCAGCTAGGAGTGGGCCCTGAGCACAGAGTGAACCCTGAGTAGCACGGCGTGTGACCCCAAAAACAAACCGAAAGCAAACAAAACCTTCAGACTGCAGGGCTGGAGATAGGTGACAGCAGGTAGGGTGTTTGCTTTATATGCAGCTGACCTGGATTCAATTCCCAGCACCCTGTATGGTTCCCTGAGCCCTACCAGGAGTGATCCCGAGCACAGAGCCAGAAGTGAGCTCTGAACACAGCCGGTGTATCCTAAATGCCCAAACAAACAAGCAAAAAAGTCCTGTCATACAACCTCTTAATGCATGTATTGTAATCCACAATGTGGAAAGGAAGGAAAGAGAGAGAGAGAGAGAGAGAGAGAGAGAGAGAGAGAGAGAGAGAATAAAGAACCTGCCATAGAGGCAGGCTAAGGGAGAGGGAAGGAATCGGGGACATTGGTGGTGGGAAATGGGCACTGGTGGAGGGATGGGTGCTGGAACACTGTATGACTGAAACCCAAACATGAACATCTTTTAATTGTATATCTCACGGTGGTATAATAAAATACTGTTTAAAAAAAAGTCCTGTCATAGGCGCCTTGGAGGGCCAAGCCAGGGTAAATGTGAACAAGTGTAGGGGCAGCCTTGGGTGCTCACGATAGACAGAAGGGAGAGGACCGTCTCCCCAGAAGCAGAGGGAGTGACCAGTGAGAGGCTTCCCAAAACACGGTCAGCACCTGGCCCACTCCCTTCCGGGGCCAGGAGGAGGAAGGGCAGGCATTACCAAAGGGGTTCTAGACCAGTTACTTCTGCAACACTAACCCCTGGGCTCCAGGCCCCAAGGTCACAGCAGGGACCGGGCCTCCGTGTCTCCGCCCTCTGCCACACACAGGCTGGGTTCCCAGGCTGGTGCCGTCCTGCACAGACTTGTCCCTAAGCTCGGCCCGCTGCACGCAGAGCCTGTCTTTCTGCCCACGTGCTCCCTCACTCCCACACACTCAGGTCGGCGCTTCACCTCTGCTCTGTCACATGCACACACCCATAGCCGCCCTCATGCCCTCCTGAACAGGCACCCGTCCACGCGACACCACCTGCCCCACCCTGGGCAGAGACTCCAGCACACACGGCTCACCCACAGCACTTGGGAAGACCCCTGTGGTTCCAGAAACACTCCTCTTCCCCAAAACCTTTGTGATACTATAGACACACACTAACAAGGTAAGAGCACCTGAAGGTGCCAAACCACATGAGGGACCAACCTGAGCAGACTTCCTGGAGGAGGAGAACTTGAGCTGGGCTTGAAGGAAGTTGGCGGAGCAGTGATATGAGGGAAGAGAATTGTTAGGACAAGGAATGAGACTTTTTGGGTTACAATAAAAGAATATGTGTCAACTCATAGAACTAAAAAGTCGGAGTGTTGGATTACAGTCCTCAGATGACTAAATTGTCAAGAAATGGACAGATGTGTGGAGAAAAGAGGAGTAGAGGTGATGGGGGGTAGTGTGGACGGTCTGGGCATTTTGGTGGTGGTGTCACATGGTAACTTTGTACATCAAAGTCATAAACTTTAACATAATTAAAACAGTGTTGCCTAAATTATGATAGCATAGATTTGAAAAGAACCAGGGCGCTGTGTTGCCTTTGGTTTTGGGCTGTGTTAGATCGAAGAGGCTAGGTCGAAGGCAACAGGTCTCTGCCTTTCCTTCCAGCAGCATTTCTTTGTTTTGTTTTGTTTATGGAACATACCCAGTGATGCCCAGGGGTTACTCCTGACTGCACTGAGGAATTATTCCTGGCGATGCTCAGGACACCCTATGGGATGCCAGGGATCAAACCCAGGTGGGCCACATGAAGTCAAGTGCCCTCCCTGCTGTACTATTGCTCCAGCCCCTTCTACATTTTTGAGCACTTCCCACCAAGAGCTCATCACAAACGTGTTATGGCCCTCACCTTCATTTCACGGCTGAACAAGAACGCTTCAGACATGGTGCCTGATTTTTCTGCTCAAGTATAATCAGAGTCAAGGAATCACTCCCAGAGGCACAGGTGACCCTGGGTTTGCACGAGAGGAACCTGAAACAAGAGCAGAAGAACTGGCTCGCTGAACCCAGTCAACCCACAGGACCAGGAGAGATAGATAATAAAATAGCGGCTGCTTTAAAGCCACGGGGTTTGGGATGAGCTTGTTCTGCTGAAGAGATTACAATCACTCCTGCTGGAGAGGCTGGCTGAGATTCCTGTATCTGTGACACCTTCCTCCCAGTCCTCAAGACCTAACATGGTGAAGTTTGATAAAGGAATGAATAATCATGTTAATTACCATCCCAAGCAGGTAGGCTTGTTTTGAACAAGCACGGGAAGAGCTCGTGCTCTCAGACTCCAGGACTGACTTCTCAGAGGGACACTGAGCCCAGCTCATTGGCGTCACTGTCATCATGCTACCTAAACTCAAAATATTAAAAAAAAAAATCCATTTCTTCCCAATGGACAATAAATATTCATTATCTTCACATTTTTTTTTGCTTTTTTGGGTGTCACACCCAGCGACGCTCAGGGGTTATTCCTGGCTCCTTGCTCAGGAATTACTCCTGGCGGTGCTCGGGGACTATATGGGATGCCGAGGATCGAACTCGGGTCAGCGGTGTGCAAGGCAAATGCCCTACCTGCTGTGCTATCACTCCGGTCCCTATCTTCAAATTTCTCATGGAAATTGTCATTTATGCAGCCAGTCTTTTACCTGTGACATGTTCAGGATGACACAGGCAGCCTGTACCATCTCTGAGCACTGGCCCAGAGAGGGTGGAGGGGGGAGCCCACTTCAGGCGGCAGTGCGGGAGCTGGCCTGAAAGGGGTCCCGCTCCCCTCTGGTGCACCTTAACATGGCCCCTCTCAGGTCTGTGGGTCCTTTCCCTCTTTCCCTCCAGATCTCCAGGAGCCAAGATCGTGTCCTCTGTGGCCTGTGGTCATGGAAATGGTTCTCGCCTGCCACTTGTGCCACTCCGAGACCAGAAACTTGCATGAGCTGAGCTCCAGCTCCCTGGCTCCCCTCTCACCAGCACCTTAGCAACCCTCCTTTCAGTACCACTCTACTCTGTGCAGTGTTCTCTGCTGGGCGCCCGAGACGAGGAGGGAGCAAGGCATTGTCCCTGCCGGGAGTCAGGTTTGGTCCAGTTGGATGGGAGAGGTATCAAAAGGGCAGTTATTGCACAAGAATCAGACACGAGAAGGGAGTGTGTACATGGCGCTGTAGGGCCCAGAGAAGTGCCCACGCCTGATAAAGTGCTCCTGGTTTTATTGGATGCCAGGGACCGTTCCCAGCACTTCATTTATTTCTTTATTTAAGTTTCCATTATTTTGAAGGGCTTGAAGAGTCCCTTAGAACTATCTTGAAGTAGGTCAATAAGGACGTGCTGTACCTAATTCCAAAGGTGTCTACCTCAGAGCCTACTGCGCTCCAGCAGACAATACTTAGGCAGACTGTGTCCGACATGCACACACGTGCAGCTTTTACATAATGGTTGCACAACTGTTTGCATCGTGGTGGTTGTTTTCTGTTTAACCTATCATGGAGCTCATTCCTGACCACTTTATAAAACTGCTTTGTAACCTAGGATTCTACTGTTTAGATCTACTGTGATTTCTTTAAGCAATCACCTATTCCAGGCCAGCTTTTTCTTCATTGTTTACTGTTAGAATGAGAGCTTCTGAGAATAGCCTTGCACATATGTTATTTTGAGTGTCTTGGTTCCTCTGATCAGAGTGATAGTACAGCAGGGAGGGCATTTGCCTTGCCTGAGGCCGACCTAGGTTCAGTCCCCAGCATCCCATCTGAGCTCTGCCAAGAGTAATTTCTGAGTGTCTTGAATCCAGAATAAATTCATGGAACTGGAATAACTGTGGACACTTGAACAACGTGGGGAGTAGCAACACCAAGGGCCATATAGTTAAAAATGTCCATGTCTAACTTTGACTCCCCCAAAGCTTAACAGTCTGTGATTGGCCAGAATCCCATCACATAAGAGTTCACTGGCACAGTTTTGTGTTGTGTGTATTATATAGGTCATACAATTGCTGTAAGCTAAAGATGAGGCTATTAAGAAAATCACAGGAAGTGAGAAAATGCATACAGTACTGTTTACTGCTTTTATGCATATTCTAAGCTGACATCAGTCTTTAATAAGAAAACCACATTAGTGGACCCATGCAATTCAAACTCACATCTGGTTAAAAATATATATACCACCAAGCTTTATAAAGCTTTTCTTCTGACTTCTTCCTAGGACTCCTTTCTATCTTAATCCCAAATCCCAAGTGGGTGGAGAAAGAGGGAAGAAGACAGCATTTCAGTTCAATGTGCTTTTATTTTATTTTTTGACTTTTTGGGTCAGACCTAGCAATGCTCAGGGGTTACTCCTGGCTCTGCACTCAGGAATTATCCTTCACAGTACTCAGGGGACCATATGGGATGCCGGAGATTGAACCCAGGTCAGCCACATGCAAGGGAAAAACGCTACCCACTGTACTATTGCTTCAGCCCTCACCGTGCTTTTAAAAAACGTGTTTTTTCCCCTGTTCATTCCCATGTGCACAATCTTAAATGTACATGGAATATTTTCAAAGATATATCACATGTTAGGACACAAAAGAAGTATTACAAATTTTTGCAAATTGAAATCATAACCATCTTTGCCAGCCACAATGACAGGACACTATAAATTGCCAACCCTGCCCACCACCACCAAAATAAATAATGGGAAAAGCCCTATACATGTTTCGTTTAAATAGCATACTCTGACAGACATGGGGCAGAGCTGCTACTGGCTCTCACTGTGCCTAGCCGCTCATGAGGTTCCCGGGAGGGATGGCAGGTTCTAGCCCTGGCCCGCCACCCCAGCAGAGCCTCACAACAAGCCAGCCGACCCCCACTCCATGAGGACCTCCATTTTCCACATCTGGACTTCTGCCTCTTCAGAACTCCACCCAGCAGACCAGCCTATCACAGCCTGGCTCATCGAGATCCACCCTGCTGCAGTTTTTAATCCGCCCAGGTATGCTGATCCAGAGACAGACATGGGGCAGAGCTGCTACTGGCTCTCACTGTGCCCAGCCACTCATGAGGTTCTTGGGAGGGATGGCAGGTTCTAGCCCTGGCCCGCCACCCCAGCAGAGCCTCACAACAAGCCAGACGACCCCCACTCCATGAGGACCTCCATTTTCCACATCCGGACTTCCGCCTCTTCAGAACTCCACCCAGCAGACCAGCCTATCACAGCCCAGCTTGCGCGCCACAAGCAGCCACGCTGTTCATCGATAAATGCTGGATTTTGAGATGACTACAAGAGTATCTACCCACACGGCAGAGCTACCCATGTCGTATTTAATATGCCAGATACCAGTAACAATTATAGACCTCATTCCCATGACCTGATGGAATGGTTTGAGGCTCTTTATGTTCCTGGAGCAAGCAGGTTCCCTTGGACTCTACCTGCATGAGACAGGTCATATGGAGATGTTACTGGTGCCCGCTCAAGCAAATTGAAGATGAACGGGAAGACAGTGACAGTGACAGTGACTCTGACTCTTGGATCAATGAAGAACATCAAAGGAAATAACCTCTTGAAAAACTAAGTGTTGAATCATCAGGCTGTATAAGACATAGCACAAACTCTAGGGCAGTTCATAGAAGCCTGAAACATGACACATATAACCAATGGAAGTAAGAGTTGGTTACCTAAAAAAAAAAAAAAAGAATTGCGAACTCCTTGCTAGACACTCAAAAAGCAAGAAATCTTTATAAAGAGGATGAAAAATGAGAGAGATAGCGTTCCAGATGATACTGCAGAAAAACAAAAGATTGAGAAAGACTACTGTGAAAAATTATATGCAGACGAATTCAACAGTCAAATGATGGTCAAATTCCTTCCGAGAGGGAAATAAGAAGAGAGACAGTTTCAGGAGACCAATCGCAAGTGGAGCTCTGCAAACAGTGATCAAAGGTCATCCAAGGAACCAGATGACTTCATCAGTGTGTTCTGAACTACTTTAAAAAAAAAAAAAAAGAATATCTGTGCTGCTCAGATTCTTAAAAAAAAAGTCAAGTGATGGGTCACTTTGATCCAAATACATTTTAGGGAACTAATTTTACTAATTTCAAGAGTATGCCGCCCACACGGCAGAGCCTGACAAGCTACCCATGTCATATTCGATATGCCAAAAACACTAACAATAATATGCCAAAAACACTAACATAATGTCGTTCAATGACCTGAACGAACAGTTTGAGGCTCTTCTTATTCCTGGAGGGAGCAGATGCCATTGAGCTACACTAGCATGAGACGGGGATGAATGGAGACGTTACTGGCATCCACTTGAGCAAATCAATGAACAATGGGAAGATGAGTGATACAAGTGATTCATTCCCTTCCTGTGGCCATTCTGATAAACAGAGGTGGTGAGCACTTGGTTGAGATGCTTGTCAGGGCACACCTTTTAGTGGGCGTGATCACACACAGTCATACACTTTGATCCACACTGAGATCACGCACTTTACCATGGCACCCAGAGAGCAAACAGCAGCGCTGCTGGGACAGCACCTGGCTCATGTGAGATGGTGCCAGAGATGCAACTTGCGGCCTCACGCTTATAAGGTAGGAACTTTGCCTCTAAGTCATCCCTGAGCCCCTAAAATGCTTCTATTTTATTTTTAACAGGAGCCACACCAAGTGGAGTTTGACAGCAGGGCAGGGATGGCAGGAGATGGGACACTCCTGCTGATGCTCCGTGCTCAGCCCAGTGCTCCACACCTGCTGGGGAGGTGCTCAGCCTGGTAATGGGGTGCTGTTGGGTCCAGCAGCACTGAGGGCCACCAGGGCCACAGGCAGAGGGAACCATGTGGTGCCAAGGACTAAATTCAGGGCCATCTGCACAGTAGACATGTGCTCACCATTGGAGCTAGGTATTGTCCTGACCATAAAATGTTCTTTCCTTCCCGTCTTCATCTTGTCAATAAACATTTACTATACAAATGTGTGTGTTAAATTTGTACCTATTTATCTATTCAACATATTGAGATTGAGCATAACTGAACACTGAGTAATACAGAAATGAGAACTGCATTGTTAAAGGGAAGACTGGCCATCTGACATCAGCACTTCAGCCCGGGAGTGGAGTGGTGGTGGCCGGGGAGCCAACGCCATAACTCCTGGGGATGGTTGATGTTAGCTCCTGGTGTAAGATCCTGTCCCTGATGTAAGATCCTGGGGAGTGTGGCCTGCAGCATGCCCAGCCTGGGCCATCAGGTTCACAAGCCAGCAGGTGTCAGTTTTGCTTATGCCAGCTTGGTTCTGGCTTTTCTGTTCCTGACTGCAGGGTAGCCCGCCCAGCTGAGGTGACACCAGAGCTAGCCTGAGGCCCTAGAGCACAGATATCTGGTGTGGGTGAAGGGACTGGAAGGAAGAAGGAATCAGTGGTCTGCCGGATGGAGGCCAGAGGCAGGAGGTGGCTCACCTGTGAGGTGGGCAGATGCAGTAGCCTTGTGCCCCACAAGCACTGGCTCCACGCAAGTGTCATCCTCACACCGTTACGGGTGGGGCTGGAAAACTGACGTTCTGCACCCCTGGGCATCTGTCCAGGCCTCTCTGAGACCTTCCTCTGTCTGCTCCTCAGCCTGGTTGGCCTGAAAGTCAGTCACTCTTGGGGACCTGGCACTAGACCGGTGGCTCCTGGAACCATGCCATGACCACCAAGGGAAGAAGGCCCAAGAGAATAAAGGCCATGGGCAGGAGCGATAGCACAGCGGGCAAGGCATTTGCCTTGCAAGTGGCAGACCCAGGTTCAATCCCTGACTCTCCTGAGCCTCGCCAGATGTAACCTAAAACAGCAAAAATAAATAAATGAATAAATAAATAATAAAGGCCATGGGCAGGTTGGAGCCTCACCCCGGGTGCACACAGGAAGTCAATTTCCCTTTCCCAAATGAGTCTTCTGGAACCTTCTTTGGCATCCACAATTCCTTCTGAAGTCATTCCCTTATCTGTGGGCCTTTGAAGCCTTTGACCCCAGAGCTGGGGAGGCAGGAAGGAAAGGAAGAGGCTGAGAGAGGAATTTGCCTGGGGCTCTCATCCGGTGCTGGCATTTCAGGCATGTGGGGAGCAGGCCAGGCCTCCCCCAAGTGGCCACTAACTGGCCCAAGCTTCATTAAGTGCCCTCACCCTGCAGTTGCTGTCTTGTCCTGGCTCTGGTCACTTCCAGTCCATCTCTATAGGACAGGGTCCACCTGCAGGGTGACCCCCGCCTACATTGGGGGGACATGGGACTACCCTTCTGCCTACATGCCTGGCCCCGTCAGATAGTGGGTGGTCCCCGCTCATCTGTTCTCCTGAACCCCACCAGGAGGTGATCCCTGATCACAGAGCCAGGAGTGAGCCCAGAGCACCGCCAGTAGAGCACCCTAAAAATAAGTTGATTAGGATTTACAATAATTCCATTTTAACCAACAAATACCTTTTCTATTTCTTTTAATGCATAGTTTCTTTAGTCAAACTGGTTCTTTCAGAGGATAGTGTTGAGGGAGCGGCCGATAGTGGTTGGGCTACAGCTCGGGGCAAGACTGATGTGGAGGAATTGGGGTCTGGCGGCCACAGAGGGAAGGCTACATTCAGAGGGGGAGACTGAGGCCTCCTGGGGCAGCCCTTGTGAGCGCACTGCTGGTCAACACATCCCGGAAGCACCAGGAAGAGTCCCTGATCCCTCCAGATTCTCTGTCCTGTACAGCCCCAACCTCAGGGGATCCTGAGCTTTGGTGCCTTCTGGTGACTCAGGGCCCAGAGGCAGAGAGACTTAGGAGAGGGCAGGAGAAGAAAGGTTGCCTTCAAGGACCCAGAAGTGTTCTAGGACTTCCAAAGATGCTTCTAGAAAATGAGGCAGGTAGGAGCGCCCATGGCCCATTTCTTCCTCAAAGCCCAGGTTATGAAAGTATCTGCCCATCGCCAGCTCTAGGGTAAGTGCCGGGTCTGGGGTGAGTTACTCCACCTCCCAGTCACCCCTCATACTAGGGCGCAGGCAGCTTCTCCCTGTCCAGCACAGCCCCAGGGATGAGGTGCTGCAGCCTGTGGAGTTGCAGAGACTTGGGTTGCGCTGGGCCCGGCAGAGAGCTGTGGAGGAGAAGTAGGGGCAGTGCAGGAACTCAGTCTTTCCTGGGCCTAGGGATCCATAAAACCAGAGGGCGGCTGAACAAACAGCCTCAGGGCTGTGCCCTCCCAGTTTCGCTGGGGTAATAGTGGGGAGCTTCAGGAGGCTGACCTGGTTTCGGTGGCCCCAGGACTTCTGCTCGTGCTCAGCTTGGCCCTGTGGCCTCCTCCAGAAGGCCAACTTGCAAGCAGGAGGCGACAGGCCTTTACCAGGAGGCGACAGGCCTTTACCAAGGCTCGGGGGTGGGGGGGCCGGCGGGCCTCAGCAAGACCACCAAGAGGGTGTTCTCAGGGAGAACCCAAACACTGCTCCCCCACAGAGGCTCTGAGAGGGCTCAGAACCCAGACTCCACTTGCTCTCCACTCCTTTGAGTTGCCAATGATGCAACACAGAGCTAGAATTGGAAGCGGCCACGTATCTTCAGGTTCCCTGGTGTCTGAAACCATTTCCTTCCACAGATGGGGAAACTGAGGCCCAGAGAGCAAGAAGGGTGTGACTGCAGAGTCAGCTGGTGGTAGAGCTGGGCTTCGCTCCACTTTCGTGGACTGGTCACCTCCCTCCTCTAGGGACCACCAGCATGTGAAAGACCCATAAATGAGCAGGAATGTTCGGGAGCAATTATTCATGAGTGACACTACAGCCAGAGGCTCCAACCCCTCCAGAAATGGCCTCACTCGGAAGAGCCCCAGGGGTAACTTTCCTGGTAGCAGAGAGGAGAGACTGACTGGGCTGTCTGCTTATCCCATCCCAGGCCCCGTGGCTCCACCCCCCACACCCCCAGTTTAGATCCCCCCAGGACACCCCCACATCTCCCCAGCTGTGTCTTCCACCACCAGCCTCAGAGACCTTCCAGTTTCCCTTACCCGGCTGAGTCCCATTGCCCTTGACTTCCTGAACCACCAGGACAAACTGCCTCCTCTAGGGAGAAGGCACGGGGTGGCCTCCATGCTGAAAACCAAAGGTTCAAACCCGAATGTGCTAGTCAATGGCTTTGTCTTTGCAGACAGGTCACTTGGCTTTTATGAGTCCTCTCTGGTGATGGGGCAGAGCAAGAAGAAGGAAGCCCGTGGGCAGGGACACACCTGCCTTCCTGCCGCTTCATTCATCATCTCATCATCATCCCAAACTGAGAAACAAACAAACTGTCACTGTCACCGTCACTGTCTTCCCGTTCATCTTCGATTTGCTCGAGCGGGCACCAGTAACATCTCCATATGACCTGTCTCATGCAAGTAGAGCCCAAGGGAACCTGCTTGCTCCAGGAACATAAAGAGCCTCAAACCATTCCATCAGGTCATGGGAATGAGGTCTATAATTGTTACTGGTATCTGGCATATCAAATACAACACGGGTAGCTTGCCAGGCTTTTGCTATGTGGGTAGATACTACTCTTGTAGTCATCTCAAAATCCAGCATTTATTGATGAACCATGCGGCCGCTAATGGCCACGCAAGCCAGGCTGTGATAGACTGGTCTGCTGGGTGGAGTTCTGATGAGGAGGAAGTCCGGATGTATGGAAAATGGAGGTCCTCATGGATGGGGGGGTCGTCTGGCTTGTTGTGAGGCTCTGCTGGGGTGGCGGGCCAGGGCTAGAACCTGCCATCCCTCCCGGGCACCTATGAGCGGCTGGGCACAATGGAGCCAGAAGCATCTCTGCCCCATGTCTGTCTCTGGATCAGCATACCTGGGCCGGATTTAAAAAGACTGCAGCAGGGTGGATCTTGATGAGCCAGGCTGTGATAGACTGGTCTGCTGGGTGGAGTTCTGAGGAGAAGGAAGTCCGGATGTGGAAAATGGAGGTCCTCGTTGGAGTAGGGGGTCGTCTGGCTTGTTGTGAGGCTCTGCTGGGGTGGCGGGCCAGGGCTAGAAGCCTGCCATCCCTCCGGGCACCTCATGAGAGGCTGGGCTCAATGAGAGCCAGAAGCAGCTCTGCCCTATGTCTGTCCAACAGGGCTGGAGCAATAGACCAGCGGGTAGGGTGTTTGCCTTGCATGCAGCCAGCCCATGCCAGCCCGGGTTCGATCCCGGCACCCCATATGGTCCCCGAGCACCGCCAGGAAGTAATTCCTGAGTGCAGAGCCAGGAGAAACCCCTGAGCATTGCCAGGTGTGACCCAAAAAAGAAAAAAAATGAGTTTGAAAACAACAAACAAACAAACAAAATCATCCCATCAGCCGGTAAGCATACAGGTGGAACTGTTCCTTATTCAGGAGCACAGTGACACCTTGACCGCAGCTGCCCTCAGGAGCATGCGACCTCGAGAAAAGGCAAGAGCGAAGAAAGGTTAACACTAAAGTCACATGATTGAGTGATTTTGTGTATCAGATTGTTAGGAAAGGTCAAGACGATAGCTACAGAATAGCTGGTGTTTGTCTGAGGTGGACAGTGAAATCTACAACTGGGCACAAGAGGATCTTATGGGAAGGGGTGAAATATTCAACAACATGTTTGGTGGCAAGTAGGTGACTGTTTCTCCCTGGTGAAACTTACCTAGCAATACACATAAAATGGGTGAACTTTTACTGCGTATGTAGTACATCACAGTGAAACTGATGGGGAGAGAGCTTCTAATCTGGAAGGGATGACCTGGAAGGCAGCCTTAACCTTCCCAGCCACTCACAGGACAGTTCCCTACTTGGTGAACTCTTGAGGTGTGTCCAGGACCAAAGAAACTGGGAAAGCTGGGAACTGTGGGAGAATTTGAAGCAATACAGCCTTGAGCATCTGACTTAGGGATTTGGAACTCAAAAGTGCTGATTCCCGGGACCTGGAGAGTTTTCCCTTATAACGCAGTCAACAGGCTCTAATGGAGCAAAGCTTCATCAGACGGAATTCCCGTTGCAACAGAGACTTTCAATGCCATTGGCAGTAAAAGGAGGCGAGAAAAACACAGCTCACAAGGTGATTGTGGGGAATTGGTTCAATATCAGGGCTCCACCCATTCTTCCATCCATCTTTGCTCCTCAGAGTGAAACTGTTCCTGCAGCTCCTGCCAAAACCTGGAGAAGCCTTCAGGGTGCTGAGAATGGGTTCTGGAAGTATCTCTAAAGAACCCAATTTGGGGTCGGAGCAATAGCGGGTATGGTGTTTGCCGTACACGGATTCAGGTCAATCGTTGGCATCCCATATGTTCCCCTGAGCACTGCCAGTAATTCCTGGGTGCAGAGCCAGGAGTAAATCCTGAGCATCACTGGCTGTGAATCAAAAAAAATTAAATAATTTTTTTTCAATAATGGCCCAATTTGGCACCTACAATCATCTTTATGTCCACAGAACCTCTCACAGTCCATTTTTTTTAAATCTATCCTTGACTTTTGCATGTCTGCTTATCACGACCTCAACAAGTGGTTGCTTTTAAATTGCTGACTTTATATTTGAGTCAGGATCATCATGCCAATGCATGGAATAGCATCCAAGAACAATTGGCCTTAAATAAACCCGACAGATAATTCAGCTCAAGCCTGGGTGTTTATACCCTGCTTTCCTGCAATTCAAGGCTCCTGACCACGACCTTGATCCGATGGCCAATAGCCCCATTCCCTTTGCTCGACGGGAGGAAAACATAAAATCAAAACAAAACGAGCCCTCATGCCTCTTTCTGAGTAATGAAATGCTGACCTTTGATGACATGAGTCTGTCTCCTCGGGCCCAGTGTGGGCAAGCACCTCTCCCTCGGCCACCAACCTGGCTGTGGAGGCCTCACTCTCCCCAGCAGTTCCAGAGCCTTCTCCAGTCCCCCAAGGCTACACCGTCCTCTAGGCTGGGAAACCTGCTGTCCCTCGGCAGCTGCCCAGCCCAGTCCTGGCTCTCTCTGGACAATCAGACCCACTCCTAGTAACTGAGTTTCTCTCCCTACCTGCTGTCCCTTCTCTTGAGAGCCCAGTGGAGCAGGCCTGGGAGACACGTCCTAGTGCTTGAGAAGGAATATCCACACCCATCCACAGTGTGTCCACTCGCGCCTCCTCCTCCTCCTTCCTATCCTCCTCCTCCTCCTCCACGCTCCTCCCTCCCCTAAGGTCTTTCTGTTTCCTTCCATTGCTCTGAGCACTGCATAAATCCTCCTCCTCTCTCCTCTCTAGCCAGAAAACCAAAGAAAAGACTGAAACAGAATCATGTGAACCAACATCCTCTTCCAAATGGCCCACACCAGCCTCTGACTTCAAAGGCCCGGCTTCATCGTCGGCGATTTCTGACTCTGCTCGACTCTCGCTTTCCTGCTGGACCTGCCTTGTCACCTCCCTGCGCTCAGCCTAGGGTCAAGCAGAGGATGACCTTTTGGGAAAGGCCATGGCATTTGAACACAGGGAGGGCAGGTGGGGAAGGGGAAGAGGTCAGGTCAGGGAGAGGTCAAGGCCAGGAAGGGAAGCAGGAAGATCTTTTTGAGCCCTTCCTTCTCTCGCCTGCTTTCTAGGCCCATGAGGTGCCAGACCAGAAACCAGCACACAGGCTGTGGGAGTCCTGCACCCCCAGACAGCACCGGTTAGGGAAGCTGGGCCGGGGACCTGGTCAGCATCAGTCCAGCTGATGCCAATTAAGAGGGAGGCCTCCCGGCCGGCCGCTAACCCTGGACTCAGATCAAAAGCCCTTGGTCCTCCGACGAGGAGCTGCGGACATAAATCTGAAGGGGCCCAGCCTGCTGCTAATGAGTGGGCCTGGCTCGGCCAAGGTAGACCCTGGATCCTATTTCACTCTCTCCAGGAACGGGCAGCCCCGCAGTGAGGAACTGGGGTGCCCTAGACTCCAGCACAACCCCTGCCTGCCGCCAATGGGACCCACCTTCACTCAGGAAACACCAGGATCAAGCCTAGGAGCGACTTGAGGGGCTGCTGGGACATCTCCCCCCCCCCCCTCGGGGCAGCTCTTACTAGGAGGCCCAGGGGCTGCTCTGGTGCCCGTTGTCTGGCCCCACAAGAATTTTAACCACTAACATCTGGGTTCAAGAGGCTCCGGAAGAGCAGAGGAAGCCTTCACCTCCTTTGATGCCCTTCACACAAAGGCCTTTTTTAAATTTTAATTTGAGGTGACCTCTGACCTGAGCTCCCAACCCCATCGATTCCAGATACTTCCTGTGCCCTCAGATAACCCGTCCCCAAGCTGGCCCCCACCTGAGCAGAGGCCCTGCTAAGGGGGTGCTCACCCGCCACGGTGGGCCAAACTGGACTGAGAGTTCAGTTTCTCCCAAGCACCCCCTTTTCTCCCCAAAGATGGGGAGGCTGTAGTGTGGGAACCATGTACATAGAAACTCTGGCATTAACAGTCTTGACAATCACAGTGCCTCTATGACAATGAAAGCAAAATATCGCGGCATACTCACTAGGCACCTTCCCAGGAAGCCAGGGAAGGGGCACCTCGGAGTCCTGCTGTGAATTTTCAAGAGTAGAAACCTGGGGCGCCTCGCCGCCTTGAGACAGCTGCTCCTTGTTTAGCAGGGGGACAAAGGGCGCCAGGACCACCAACGAGCACGACGGGCACGGGGAGAGGCGAAGCCAGGCCCAGGCCATCGGTGTCCGCCTGGCTGTATGTCCACCTGCTCTATGGACCCTGGACCCCGATGTCCTCTCACACCCACCCGACACTGCAGACACCAATGGTCTCAGCCAAAGCCACAGAGCCAGGGACAAGTAGGGAGGGGTGGGAAGGCCTGGGCCAGTCAGACCCTCCACCTGCTCTCTCATCCTGCCACGTCGCCTTTGGACTCCGGGTGAGGGAGGACTTCTCTCTGGTGACCCTACTGTGTGCTCACGTAAGAGAACCTGAGCAGAGGTGAGCAAAGGGAAGGCATTCTGGGCCCTGGAAGTCCCTCGGAACAGAGCAGAGGATAGGGGACACACATGTGTGAGCGAGGTGGCCTGACGGAGCTGGAGCTGAGAGTGTGAGGGTGGGCCAGGCTAGGTAGGTTCCTGGCAGGGGCATTTCCCAGCGAGATCTGGTTACACGGGCCCCCCCAACCCCCCACTAGCTTCCTGCGCAGCTCTGGGCCAGGCCTATAGCCATGCAGTGACTGCCCGAGTGCCTATGGTTCCCCACAGCCCCCACAGATCCGGGTAGAGCCACTGGATGGGCCACTGCCCCCTGCCAGCCTCAGCCTGCCAGTGGTTTGACCACATGACTCTGCGTTTGAGCCCTCCCCGTGGCCCCTGCCCACCCCCCGCAGGCCCAGTGACTCACGCTGCCTACTCAGGCCCAGCTCACCACAGCTGACATCACCTTCACCCCCGCCCTTTCCAGCAAAGCCTGGCATGCCTTCCCGTCCCTCTGATCCTTCTTTCTGCTCACACTCAACAACACTAGCGCCTCCAAAGAGCTTAGTGAGAACTTGGGGAGACTGAGGCCTGCCCAAGGCACAGCGTCGTCCTGGCCCCTGAGCTGTGAGGTCTGCTGTGCTCGTTTCTGGAAGGGGCCTAGAGTCAGGAGGTTGGAGGAGGGAGGGAATGATCTTGGCCATAACAAGCTCATATCCACACACCTGCCTGGAAACCAGGGCCCAGGCTCCCTGGGGGCCATAGCTGCCCCTTGGGCACCAAGTCTCCAAAAAATGAAGGAGGTCAATGATACCCACCCCCACTTCCCATTGTCCAGATGAAGAGTAACCAAGTCTTGCACAAGACCGGAGAAAGTCAGAAAGAAACCGTTGGAACAGGTGTAGAAAGTGGCCAGGATACAGAGCTTGAAGAGCTCTTCGTAGCCCAGAGAAGTAGGAGGTCAGGGACCTGGTAGGGCCACGCAGGGGGGGGGGATAAGGGGCTGCTGGCTGTCCAAGAAGGCCCTGTGCCTTGCTGGGACAGAGGGTTCCAAGCTTGCTCTCTGGCTCAGCCCAACAACGTGGCTCCACTTTCTCAGAAATGCAATAGCGATTCTGCTCCACCCAGGACCTCCTGAACCAGACGAGCTGAGGTGGGGCCCGTCACAGTAAAGAGTGAAATCCAGAAGAGTCGACTGCTTTTCCCAGCTGGAAACCTCCACCATGAGAACAACCAAAGCAGACAGTCCAGCTGGTACCTGGTGGGAATCTGCGGCCAGTGACAGACACTGGCCACTGCAATAAGCCCTGTCCACTTGCCTTTGCTGCTATCCCCTCCTTACCTACTCAGGCAGAAAATTTCAGACAGGTCAGGGCTGGAATGATAGTAGAGCAGGTAGGGTGCCTGCCTTGCACATGGCAGACCCAGTTCAATCCTGGACATCCCATATGGTCCCAAAGCACCACCAGCCATGATTCCTGAGCACTGCCGGTATAAACTACCCGCCTTCCCCAACTCTCCCCCAAAAATGAAAGTTCTAGAGGGATCAGTCTCTAGAGCCGATATGGGCACTGTAGGGGTTTTGTGTGTATGTGTGTGTGTGTGAGTGTGTGTGTGTGTGTGTGTGTGTGTGTGTGTAAAGACCCAGTTCCCAGTGATTTTCTGACCATGTTGCATTCAGAACTGCCAAGCGGGCCCCATCTCAGTTTCCTTACCTTACTCTCTAGATCCCACTTAGCCTCATCAGTCTTTCCCAGACCTTGGCCCGTTCCTTTCCTCCCCATCCCATTCCTTTCCTCCCTATCCCCATGCCACACACAGGGTAGTGTTCTCACTAGACCATCACATCCTGCTCCTGCACCCCTGGTGCTAGTGGAGATCATGTGTGAACACAATCATCAGTAGACTGTGGCCACCCAGGACGTCCATGGACAGATACACAGGCTGCCGACTGAACCAGGATGGCTGGCTCCCATCCCCCACTTCCCTGCCATGCAAGGAGGCATCTTCCAAGCTCTATCTCCACCAGCTGCTTCAGCCTGTAGGTGTGGCACCCACACCCCTACACTGGCCCTGCCTGCTCGCATCATATGTGCCAATCTCTTTCTCTCCCAGAGTCTCCCTCACGGATTGTTGCCCCACCTTTCCCTCTCTGCTCCCCATCCATGCGGTCCCTCCTGTCATGTTTAAGATGACATCATAATAGCAGACAAAACAACTTTGTCCGTTACCATTTGAGCTCATTTCATGCCCACAGCACCTCAGATGCTCACCCACGAGTATGCTGTGAAGACAGGCCTTATATGGCCAGTCCTGAGTTCCTGCCCTTCAGACTATCTCTGGGGGGCCCTGGGCTCCCTCTGCCCCCAGGGAAGCCCTTGGAGATGCCTCCAGAACCGCTGACTGCTGCCTCTCCTGTTGCTGCAAGCCAGGCCCTGCTTGCTAAGGCTGCTGCTGGTTTTATTCAGATACTGAAGCTCCATCAGAAGGCTCTTCTGGAACAGTGTGCTAGTAATCATTGGAAATGATAATACCAGCCTAGAACTGAGCATTGAATGTAGGCAAAGGGATATATATGATAACCTCTAAATGTATTGCAAGCCACAATGTGTAAGAGAAGAAAGAGAGAGAGAGAGAGAGAGAGAGAGAGAGAGAGAGAGAAGAGGTAAAGTGCCTGCCTCTATGGCAGGAGGGGAAGGGAATTAGGGACATTGATGGTAGGAAATGGGCACTGAGTGGAGGGATGGGTTCTGGAACACTGTATGACTGAAACCCAAACAGGAACATCTTTGTAATTGTATATCTCATGGTGGTATAATAAAAATATTTAAAATAATAATAATAAATACATACATACATAACTACATAAATAAAAGAAGGCTCTCCCTCTCTTTTCATCATGCGGGATTAGAACAAATCTTCCCCAAACACTGGGAATCTTCTCTGCCCCCCAGAACTGATGAAGACAGGCATGCTTTGGCAGTCTGGGGCCTCTCGTAGGTAACATCTGTGTTTTCTCTTTTTTAAATTTTTTGCGTGTGTGCAGTATCAGAGCCTCACACATGTAAGGCAAATGCTCAACCACAGAGCTATATCCCCCAAAAACCCTTTCTTTTAAAAATAAATTAATTAATTGTCCTTTAAAAGTGTCTTTAGGGAGTGGAGTGACAGCACAGTGGGAAAAACTTCTGACTTGCACAAGACTGACCTGGTTTTGATCCCCAGGACACCAGGAGTGATCCCTGAACACAGAGCCAGGAGCAAGCCCTGAGCTCACCAGATATGGACCAAAAAACAAACAAACAAATAAACAAACGCGTCCTTCAGAAGTCAAGTAGTTACATGCTCATGGAAGGAAAAGAAGAGAGCACATGGATGTATGGATACAGGATCGAACCCCTTGGCATCTTACCAGAGAGAGGCAATGACTTACCCTTCCTTTGGGAGTGGGTATGGCTTAGGCTACACACACAGTGCTGGGTGTCCTCAGGGAGCCTGGGAGCCGAAGCAGGGATGGCTGCATATAAGGCACATGGAGTGAGTTCTTAAGACTCAAGACTTTTGTAAAGCTTGACTTTGAGGACTTTGTTCTAAGCAAACACCACCAGTTTGGGCACCAACTCAGTCACTTGTATTTGTTCGGGTCATCTGAAAAGTCATCCCATTTTTATGTCAACCCTCAAGCTGGGTGTGACAGTGGGAAGCAGCCTAGTGAGGCGACTCAAATCTTCCAACTCCCGCTGAGAAATCCACACTTCCACCTAGAGACCGTCTTTCTCTTCGTCCCCTTCTCCATCGGCACCTCAGGGGCTTTGGGGGAGGCCACCCAGAAGCTGCTCCCTTATTTCCCTATGGATAATGAGGTGGAGCCCTGGCCTGCCACCCCAGCAGAGCCTCGCAAGAAGCCAGATGACCCCCCACTCCATGAGGGCCGCCATTTTCCACATTCAGACTCCCTCTCATCAGAACTCCACCCAGTAGAAGAGCTGATCACAGCCTGACTTGGCGTGGCTGCTTGTGGCCGCGTGGTTCATCAATAAATGCTGGAGATCAGAGGTGACTATAAGAGTATGCCACCCGCATGGCAGAGCCTGGCAAGCTACCTGTGTTGTATTTGATATGCCAAATACCAGTAATAATTATAGACCTCATTCCCATGACCTGATGGAATGGTTTGAGGCTCTTTATGTTCCTGGAGCAAGCAGGTTCCCTTGGGCTCTACTAGCATGAGACAGGACATATGGAGATGCTACTGGTGCCCGCTTGAGCAAATCAATGAAGACAAGTGATACAAGTGAATGAGGTGGGGATGGGTGGGGGTGGGGGTGAAGGGACATCCAGGGACAGGCCCCTGAGCAAAAGGTCACTTCTTACCTGGTTGTCTATGAGGAAGGGGCCGATGTACTAGGCAGGAGTGCAGTGAAAGCTTGCTCTAGGTGCCAGGTCAGCAAGCAGCTCGCTCTGTGCAGTTCTCTGTGAGGAGGAGATCACCAGCTTCTTCCGCATGAAGGGCCAGCCAATGCCAAACGTTTGATCACACAGCAGTTCCTTTTCTTTCTCTTTTTCCTTTTTTTTTTTTTTTTTTTTTTTTGGTTAGAGTAGGAGATACCCAGCTGTGCTCAGGGCTTCCCTCCTGGCTCTGTACTCAAGGATCACTCTTGGCAGGGCCCCAAGGACTACATGTGATGCTGAGGATCGAACTGGTGTTGGTCTCATAAAAACCAAGGGCATTATCTCTGGGCTCTCTCCCCAGTCCTCAAAAAGCAGCTTCTACCATACCTCAGAAAATCCTCACTGTGCTCCCCACTGGCCAAGCGGCCTGACAACTGTAGCTTCTGTGGGGTCCCAGGTCCCGTGAAGGGGAGATTCTGTCTCCAGGCTGCAGGCCACCGTAGTGTACCCTCCAGCACCCCTGGGCAGCAGGACTCTCTTGCTGGCTGTTAAGGTAATAGGAAAATTCCCTCCTGTGTCCCTTATCCCACGCGCTTGTGAACTGTGCACACAGCATTAAGTTGCCTCTTTGCCCCTCAGGGTTTGGAGCAGCAGAGCCAATATTGGGTGGTCTGCATCTATCTTTCCAAAACTTCACCCCTCTGGGATTTGGGGGACCAGGACTCCTCAAGGAGAGCCGGGTGGCTCCTCGGGTACAGAGGTTGGTTCCAACTCTCATGCTCAGCCACGCTCAGCCAGGTTTGGTGTCTCAGACTTGATGGAGCTGGTGTAAGTCTCACCTGCCCACCCGGCCAGGCAGAGAACACAGGGAAAGAGAGGTCCGGACCACAGCGCCTCTTATTGAACTCCAAAGCTGGAGCCCTGGAATCATTTCCGGCCAGCAGGTCAGGCCCTGGAGAGCAGATAAGCTGCCAACAGCACCTCCAGGCCACTTGGGGTGAGGCCGCTCAAGGCACGGGGGAGGTGCTGCTGGCCCCCACATCTTACCCCTGGGAGAGGCTGTGATGGCAGCCAGGCTTCTGGAAAGGCCCCTCCAGAATGCCGTTTCCATGGTAGTGGAAGGTATATCGGGGAGTCAATCTCCTTCCCATCCTTCATCTGCCTTCTCATTCCCGGCTGAGTCTCCCCCCGTGTTCCCCTGCTTCTGGCTCCAGCCTCTCCCTCTCTGCAAGCCCCGTCTGCTTCACGCCTCCCTTTGTGAGGCACCAACTTCTGCTATAGAACCTCTGATGGCTCACACCTGAGACCAGCTAAGGGCCAGCCCCCTCCATAGACCACTCACACATCTCTCAGGTACAGCAGTGGCACAGGCTGGACCATCAGGAACAGCTCAGCCTATCGACCCTCCCCTCCCAGCCCCACCTTGACCAAGGGCCCTGTGTCTCCCACTGTCCTGCAATCAGCGACTCTTTGGGAACTTTTTGTTTGTATTTTGGGTCTCTTAAGCAGCGACCACAGACAGAGCCCTGGAGGCCGGGCCTGGCGTTACTCCACACAGTCAACGTGGGGGTCTGGTAATGCTGCTCGGGCCCAGGTGTGCTCAGGAACCCCAGGCGTTCACCTGATGGTACTTGGGCAGCCATATAGAGCTGGGATCAAACTCAGGGCTTTGTGAGAGCAGGGAACTCACGTCTGGCCCCTGAGCTGTATCTCCTTGGTGCCTCACTTTTAACAACCAATGCTACCTTGGCTCAGCCTATAGCAATTTCATCAAAGCAGAAGCTCTGGGCAGGGCTGAGTCCAGAGGATATTTTTAGGCCCCCAGGGGACTCTCCGGTGCAACCAGAGTAAGAGCAGGTGAGCTGAGTTCAGAGCTGGGACGCTGAGAGCCGAGAGCAGGTGAGCTGAGTTCAGGGCTGGGACGCTGAGTCTGCCACTGGCTCCCACTGGCTCCCATTGGCCACCTCCCATTTATTTCCTCCAGGCTGCTGGTAATGCCTCTTCTTTCCCAGCTCCAGAGCTAGATCAGGCCCTTCTTCCGCTTCACTCCCTCACAGCTACCCTGCCTAAGGGTCTCTGCGTTCGTGTTTGCCTCTTTTGGGTAGATCTTGTCTGGTTTTTGTTTGTTTGATTTTTGTTTTTGTTTCTGTCCTTTTTGGGTCACCCCTGGCTGTACTCAGGAGTTACCTCCTGGCTCTGCACTCAGGAATTACTGACAGTGCTCGGGGGACCATATGGGATGGCGAGGATTGAACCTGGGTCAGGCGAATGCAAGGCAAACGCCCTCCCCACCTATGCTGCTATCCTATTGCTCCATCCCCAGAGTGGATCATGTATGATTCACATCTGGAACCCCAGAACCCAACTCCAACTTACAGTCAAGATGGGGGGCCAGAGCGATAGTACAATGGGTAGGGCATATTTGTCTTGCATGCAGCCAACTGGGTTCGATCTCCGGCATCCCATATGATCCTCTAAGCATGTCCAGGAGTAATTCCTGAGTGTAGAGCCAGGAGTAACTGCCAGGTGTGACCCAACAAGTAAAAAAAATTGTTTGCTACTGCCCACCCTGAACTTGGACACCCACACTGGCCACTGGCTACGATCTTTGCCGCTGTGTGGCCTCTCATTCAATCATTCACTCATTCATTCATCTATTCATTCTCCTGCTCTGTTCTAGATGCCACTTTCTCCACCCTCTCTCAATTGAAGGATGAATATTCATCCTCTGGGCAAGAGGCAGCCACTCACATACAGGCTACTCCGCAAACATGAACAGTTAGAGCTGATTCGTGATACACAAAATGGGAGCCACACATCATGTAGATCACAAAGGACTGTTCTTCAGCAAGGACCAACAGAGTCCTGATATGTACTACGGTATGCAAACACGTGCTTCTTTGGAAGATACGGAGCGGAGCTCGGTGTTGCTTAGGGATGCAGGGGCCTTTCCGGGTGACACGGTTCAGTTTGGTAGCCAGGCTGGGCAGGCGGTGGGGACCTGGCAGAGCTCAGGGGCCACCAGGGCCATACTCAGGTGATGCAAGGTGCAAGGGAGGGTGAGCTGAACCTGCAGAATGGGAGTTCAGACTTGGGTCTTGAGCACAACTGCTTGATCTCTTTAGCCCCCAAGCAGATTAGGTTTGAGTGACAGACACCAGGCACGAGGGTGGGGGGGTTGTGGCTCAAGGGGAGCCCTCATGCTTTGCAGCCTAACGTGGATTCCATCCCCAGCACTGAAAACAAACAGAAAAGCCAACCCTCTGGGCAGGGATGGGGCTCTGTGGTAAATGCATGCCTTGCATGCAGAAGATCTGGTTTTGATCCCTGGCACAGCCACCCCCGCCCCAAATAATTATCTTCATGGCTATGATGTAGCTCAGTGAAACTGATTCTTCCTTGCAAATGCAAAGCCCTGCACTGTAAAACAAACAAGTGAAAACAAAAACAAAACAAAACAAAAAAGCACAGACCATACACAAAAGGCCCAAAAAAAACTGTGTGATATCATTCCTATGAAATATCCAGAATGGACAAATTCACAGAAAACAGAAAGTAGATCCGTGGTTGCAGAGGCTACCGAGGGAGGGGACTGGGATTAACTGTTGGTAGGTGCAGGAGTTCTTGGGGAGAGAAATGCTCTGGAATTGGACGTCGGTGGTGGCTGTACAACCTCGTGACTAATTCAGAAAACCACTGAACCGTGCATTTCCTAGTGGTGAGTTTGAAGGTATTTGAATTATATCACAATTAAAAAGAAATACTGCTGACCGGCTTTTTTTCCTTTACCCAGCTGACAAGAGTCACCTGGCCCATTGCTCACAGTGCAGTAAGTCTAGGCTTCCTGTCGAGCTTCAGACTCGGTCAGTGGGGACAGAGCCTGAGAACTTGCCATCAGGGGCCCATTCGAAGGGCCACTTCCTTGTTCCCCAAAATGCTTGGGTCAGAGCATTTCTGAGCCAACCTCAGAACCTCAGAAGACAAATAAATTCTTTAACCTATTATTTCGGGGGGACTACAGATTTCAAACACACCGAAACTTTGTTTTTAGTCTGCTTCTTATTAAAAACAGACTGGGTCCCAAAGAAACCCCATCAGGGGGTAGGTAATGAAGTAATCAGGATCATAATAAAAGAACAGAATGGAAAAACTGCCTGGCCTCAAGCAAACCACACACCAAAAAAAGTTGTCTTCTGCCTTCAGTGCTCCACTGAGCCATTCAGAGGAAAATATCCCGCTAGCCACAGGCAGAGCTTAATTTGGGGGAAGGAGAACTAAACTTGAGCAAACCACTCACCACCCCCCCTATTCAAATACATCCTTGCAGACACCCACTCCTACTCAGCCCCGATTCTAATTTTCGCTATGGGCTCCGTGATTAGGGCTTTCTTTGGGGTTACAAGGAAGCAGAGTTGTAAATCGGTATTAGAATGTGATCAAAAGGCATGTCTGCATGCAATTATTTTGTTTTGAGAACAGCGTTCAGAGGCACGGGCTTTCAAAGTACAGCTGTGGTCACGTGGTCTGCGCCCAACTTCATACACGCACATGACTTTGGTCCCCGACAAAGAGAAGAGACAAAGGCCCGGGTTTTGCCATTGTTGTCTGTCTTTGTTACAGGCTGGAGACTCACCCCACCAGCTGAGAAAGGACCTTTTCCACTATCTCTCCAGGGGCTGCCCCTGGAAACCTTTGCAAGAGGAAGTCTTGCTAATCACCCCTGTGACTCCTAAGCCCTGAATCCTGAGCTCACTGTAACCCCCAAGCACCTGAAAGACCAGACTTCAGGATACTAAAACTCTTCTGCTGCTTCAGTCCCTTACATAAATGGCCTTACAGAAAGAAAAGTGAAAGAAGGAAGGAAGGAAGGAAGGAAGGAAGGAAGGAAGGAAGGAAGGAAAGGAAGGAAGGAAGGAAGGAAGGAAGGAAGGAAGGAAGGAAGGAAGGAAGGAAGGAAGGAAGGAAGGAAGGAAGGAAGGAAGGAAGGAAGGAAGGAAGGAAGGAAGGAAGGAAGGAAGGAAGGAGGAAGGGAAGGAAGGGAAGGAAGGAAGGAAGGAAGGAAGGGAAGGAAGGGAGGGAAGGAAAGGAAGGAAGGAAGGAAGGAAGGAAGGAAAGGAAGGAAGGAAGGGAAGGAAGAAGGAAGGAAGGAAGGAAGGAAGGAAGGAAGGAAGGAAGGAAGGAAGGAAAGGAAGGAAGGAAGGAAGGAAGGAGAAGGAAGGAAGGAAGGAAGGAAGGAAGGAAGGAAGGAAGGAAGGAAGGAAGGAAGGAAGGAAGGAAGGAAGGAAGGAAGGAAGGAAGGAAGAAGGAAGGAAAGGGAAGGAAGGAAGGAAGGAAGGGAGGAAGGAAGGAAGGAAAGAAAGAAAGAAAGAAAGAAAGAAAGAAAGAAAGAAAGAAAGAAAGAAAGAGAGAGAGAGAGAAGAGAGAGAGAAAGAAAGAAAGAAAGAAAGAAAGAAAGAAAGAAAGAAAGAAAAGAAAGAAAGAAAGAAAGAAAGAAAGAAAGAAAGAAAGAAAGAAAGAAAGAAAGAAAGAAAGAAAGAAAGAAAGAAAGAAAGAAAGAAAGAAAAGAAAGAAAGAGAGAGAGAGAGAAAGAGAGAAAGAAAGAGAGAAAGAGAGAGAGAAAGAGAAAGAGAGAAAGAGAGAAGAGGAGAAAGGGGAGAAAGGGAGAAAGAGGGGAAAGAAGGAAGGAAGGAAGGAACGAACAAATGGAAGCGAACGAAGGAAGGAAAGAGAAAAAGAAAGAGGGAAGGAGAGAAAAAAGGATATGTATAACATGGAATCAGCCTTCCTTTCCTCAGGTTCTCAATCCGCAGCTTCACGCCTAACATTCTGAGTCTGGGCTGGCAGAATCAGCTGAATGTGGCACAGGGGACGGAGGCATATTGCGTTCCGGCAGGGCTGCAGCTCAGACCTCAGCCGCTGCAGTGCTAAGAGCTGGGTCAAAGGGTCGGAGCCCAGCAGGCAGGAGTCCCGGGTTCAGTCCCAGCAGACTACGGCCCTCTGCCAGGATTGGACCCCAAATAATGATGACTGCACTGTAATCACCTCCAGATTATTTATAATACTGAAAACAGTGTAAACGCCATGTAAATAGTTTTTATACTGTTTTGTTTAGGGAGTAATGACAAGGACAAAAGTCTGTACATGTTCACTGCAGGGGCAGCCATGGCCTGGCTGCCGATGTGTGTGGATTTACTCTGTGGTCGGCAGAGGGCTGGCTGTATTTAAAGTGTTTTCATATACTCGGCGATGCTTTGATATAAATACGCATTGTGAAATGATTACCACAACCAAAATAATTGACACATCTCCCACCTCACATGGTTACCTTTTCCTTTGTGGTGAGAACGCTTGGGATCTCCTCTCAGCAGATTCCAGGTATGCCATACAGTATTATTAACTCGAGTCCCAAAGCCACACATCACGGCCAGAAGGCCCTCATCTTAAAGTCAAGCGTTTGTGCCCTTTGACAAGCAGGCCCTGAGCCCCAGCCCTCACCCCCTTCATTGTGTAAGCTCAGCTATTTTGTTAGTATTACCTGTAGGAGAGATCACACTTTTGTTTTCTCTGTCTGCCTCATATCACTTCTTGAAATGTCTTTCAGGACCAGCCACCAGCCACACTCTTGTACCAGGCAGGGTTTTCTTTTTCATGGGCAAATAATATTTCACTGTGCTCTTTGTGCATGAGTCTTTACATTCCACTCTTTCCATCCTTCCTTCCTTCTTTCCATCCTTCCTTCCTT
>JAJIBD010014004.1:0-60459 GCA_021461705.1 Cryptotis parvus
TGCTGGGTCATATGGAAGCTCAACTTTCAATTTTTTGAGAAGTGTCCATATTGTTTTCCAGACCAGCAAGGTCTATTCTCTAGTCTATATTCTATATTTCTAGTCTATATTCCTACCAGCATCATCTCCCATATCCATGCCAGTGCTTTGGATTGTGCCTTGTAACATGTTGCTTTACTTTATGATGAGTGCCAGACCCACTTTATGCAGCAATACCTCATTTTTGTTTTGACTTGCATTTCCCTAATGAGAAGTGAATTTTTGTGTACCTATTGTCCATCTATATATCTTCTTTGAGGAGTTTCTGTTGATCTCTTCCCCCTATTTTTTGATGGGGTTGATTTTTTTTTAAGTTTTACAAATGCTTTATATATTTTGGCTATTCCCTCTATCAGATGAGTGGTTGGTAAATATTTCCTCCCAGTCTGTAGGGTGCCTTTTATTCTGATCATCATTTCTTTTTCCAGTACAGAAGCTTCTTAATTTGATGCAGTTCCATTTGTTTATCTTTGCTTCTGTTTGTTTGGCCAGTGGTGACAAATTCTTGTGACTAAGAAGAAATGGCCTATCTGAAATGGGCTGCAGCTACTTAGTTCTGGCGGTCATTAAAAGTGTGAGTGTAGTGAGGCTTTATCTTAACAGGTTTACAAGAGAAGATAATTTTTTTTTTTTTTTTGCTTTTTGGGTCACACCCGGCAATGCTCAGGGGTTTCTCCTGGCTCTGCACTCAGGGAATTACTCCTGGCGGTGCTTGGGGACCATATGGGACCCGGGGATCGAACCCGGGCCGGCATTGAGCGGCCGCGTGCAAAGGCAAACGTCCTACCCACTGGGCTATCGCTCCGGCCAAGAAGATAAATTTTTATTTTATGTTTTTATTATTCTGGAGCCTGAGGGAGGCCTCATCTGGTGGTGTTCAGGGTTCCCAGCTGTGCACTTGGGGTTGCTCCCAGTAGTGCGGGGGATCACACCTGAGCTGCCTCTGTGGAGAATATGTACTCAGCCCTTTGCACTAGTTCTCTGGTCCCCCAAAATCTGGGTTTTTTACCCTTTTTTTTTTGGGGGTCACACCCGGCAATGCTCAGGGGTTTCTCCCTGGCTCTGCACTCAGGAATTACTCCTGGCGGTGCTCAGGGGACCATATGGGATGCCGGGGATCAAACTCAAACCCAGGCCAGCACAGGCCAACCGCGTGCAAGGCAAGCGCCCTACCCGCTGGACTATAGCTCCAACTCCAATCTGGGTTTTTTTTTTTTTTTTTTTTTTTTTGCTTTTTGGGTCACACCCGGCAATGCTCAGGGGTTTCTCCTGGCTCTGCACTCAGGAATTACTCCTGGCGATGCTCGGGGGACCATATGGGATACCGGGGGATCGAACCCTGGCCGTCATGGGCCGGCCGCGTGCAAGGCAAATGCCCTACCCGCTGGGCTATCGCTCCGGCCCCCAATCTAGGTTTTTAAAAATTTTTTTGGTTGTTTTTATTTTAGGCCATGACCAGCAATGCTCAGGGGTTTCTCTTTGCTCTGCACTAAGGAATAACTCTTGGCAGTGCCTGGGCGACCCATATGAAATGCAGGGATTTAACCTAGGTTAGCTATGTGCATGTACAGCAGGGGGGCTGTGACTCTGATGTGGCTTTTGTGGTGGTGCTTCTTTGGCGTGTCCCATCCCTGTTCCGGTGTCCACACATCCTAGCTGTGGTGTGATAGGAAAGCGGTTTATAGTGCCAAGACTCTCAGACTGCAGAGCTGCTTGGCGTGGTCAGTGCATGGAGGGGATTGGGCGTTCGAACTTGTACACTTGCAAAGCAGGTGCTGAGCCCCTGAGCTCTCATTCCTTTGGACCTTCATTGTTTGGTTCAACGTTACTATTAGCTGTGAACAGAGCCTTAAATCAGGATACTTTAAAGTACTTGCTTCTGAGGCTACTTAAGTACTCTTTATTCTCTTAATCTCTAGATAATCATGACATCATTTCCCTGAAGTTGTTTGAGCTGGCCGGTGGAGAGAACCCCAGAAGAAGAGAAGCTGCATCGAGATGTGTTCTTGCCCTCAGTAGACAATTTGAAGCTACCTCATGATCGTGAGCATGGGGGAGCCTGGGAGATGGAGCCATGACTGTGGGAGGGTGGGAGGGGGGATGGGGACTGGGAGGTCAGAGTAACTTTACCCCCCTAGCTTCTTGGACTCTTCCTATGCTATTTCTGTAAAGAATAGGAACACAGGCCTCTCTTCCCCTCCTTTCTCTGTTGCAGCAGAATATTTGCACATCAGCACTTAGAATATACTGACTGCCATGGTGTCCGTGTAGTAAGCATCAATCACTGTGTCTGTGGCAGGCTGACGCCCTGTGGTTGATTGGGTTTTTTGTTTTTGAGTGGGGGTCACAGCCGGCTACATTCAAGGCTTACTCCTGGCTGTTCACTCAGGGGATCACTCCTGATGGACATGGGGACCATATGGGGTGCCAGGGATCAAACTGGGTCAGCTGTGTGCAAGGCAAACATACTGTCACTCTGACTTCCCAGGGCCCCGTGGTTGAAACCCCATTGACTAAGTTTCAGGAGACCCCTAAAAAGGGAGATTCTAAACTCTGGCTCCTGGAAATTGGTGTCAGAACTAGGGGATTAGAAGCTGATTGGTTGGTCCCAACTGAGTATCCAGGTTCTGACTTGCTTCTCTCTTGTTTCCCCAGTGACAGCCCCTCTGCCTCCGCTGGGTGGGCTGGCTCTGTTCCTCATCGTCTTTTTCTCGCTGGTGTTCTCTGTATTTGCCATTGTCATTTGCATCATAGTCTACAACAAAGTGGCAGGACCAGAGCCGCAAGCGTTTCTACTGAGCCTGTCTGCTGCGGGGCCTCTGTGGAGTCAGCACTGGCTCCAGTGTCTGGCCACCCGTTCAGGGATTGCTCTATCAGTGAAGCCGAGAGGCAGGGAGGAAACTGCATCCCCATGGGCCATGGTTCACCAGACTCCAATTCCAAAAAGCCCAGCCACCCCCATGGCAGTGCTGCCGTGCTGTGTCTTTCCTTGCAATCCTTCCACTTAAGAGAAAAGAGGGATGGGCAGAAGACAGGCTGATAAGACACCAGCATCACAGAAAGAGCGTCAGAGCTCAGGCTGCTGCGTTGATGGGCTCCAAGCGGCCTTTGTGCTCACTTTTAAATTTTGCAAAGAGCAGAAAAATCAGTGACCCTCATCCCTGATAGTCATTTCTTTGTTGGTTTTTGCCTTTGGTCCAAACCTCTCTGTTCACCTGAGCGGCTTTCTGTAGAGACCCAAACAGGAACTTCCTTCCCTGCCTCGTCATCCTTCCTCCCTCTTCCTTGTCTTCCAACTGCAAGCTGAGTGGAAGACTTTCCAGTGGGACTTTGGGTCATTGCACAAGGCCACACTTCACCTGTGCTCATCCAGCAGCTCTCGGCTCTGCCTCATTGCTCTCGCCTATGTTCTGTGGTACGGTTCCAGGCTCGCTGATGCAGTCGCTGCTCCTCTGTGGGGCCTGCAGCTCCTCCATTGAGCCTGGCTACAAGTCAAGAAGAAGCTTGGAAGTCTTCGGTCTGCCATGGGACTCCCCAGTGGAAATGACTGGCTCCATATGCCACCAAAGGAACAGTCACTGTGCATCTGACAATGCGGGAGATTTTGGGGGGGGGTCATTGGCGCCTGCTTCGTTGCATGGTTTGTTTTTTCATGATTTTGGAAATTCTGCTTTGAGGGATCCAAATGTGAGCCAGCTGCTTTCATAGAGATTCAGCTTGGATGCTACGTCCCAAAGAGGAAGAGATTTGGCTGCTTTTTCCTGGTGGAAGAGACACAGTTGTTGTCCTGGAGTGACACATCTGGAACATGCTCTCGATGCTCAGTCGAGTTGCAGGGCATGAGTGTAATGCTCCAGAGTCCACTGCCTTATCTGATGGCCACTGCTCAGCTGCCCGCCTGTGGTCACAGTTGCCAACTGCCTCCATTGAGGACCTGAGGCTCCGAACTTGTTCATCGTGGACTTTTGTAGCATAAGGGAAATTCTTAAAATGGATAATGGAAAAACCAAACATGAGTTTCTCATTCAGTGTCCTCTTGGGAGGAGTCTGGAGGTTCCTCTGACCTCTAGTTTGTCAAGCTTTGCACTCTCCTGGCTCAGGAAAGCCCACAGCCCTGTCCAGAATGGACCTGGGCTGGGTCTGCATTTCCACCTGGGCATGTTTCTGTCTTCCCATCCTTGCACATCACAGTCTGCCATGTTTGCAGATGGAATTAAAGGGGCAGGGGGTGCCAGAGGAAATTCTATGACCTTGAACTTGGCATTAGGATCAAGTAGAACAAAAAGAGGCAAATTACTCTTTTTGTCCTTTTTTTGAAAAGTTCCAGGAGAGAGTGGGTAGAATCCTGTGGCGGGATAACCCAGCAGTGGTGTGAAGGTGATTTCGTCATTGGATTGTGTCTGTGTGCTGTGTATGTTGTCTGGAATGGGGTGTATGCATATGTGTAAGGTCAGACATAAGAGTGCTCTCATGGAGTCATGTGTAATGTGTGTGTGGTTTATGTGAGCTAGTTTATAGGTGATTTCATGGGGAGTGGTGTGTGACTGAGGGCAGGTAGGATGTGTGTGATCAGATTTATGGGAGATCTCAAGGAATGTGTGTATATATATGTATGTGTAATCAAACAGGTTTTTTTTTTTTTTTTTGGGGGTCACACCCGGCAATGCTCAGGGGTTACTCCTGGCTCTGCACTCAGGAATTACTCCTGGCGGTGCTCGGGGGCCATATGGGATGCTGGGGATTGAACCGGGTCGGCCGTACACAAGGCAAACTCCCTACCCGGTGTGCTATCGCTCCGGCCCTCAAACAGGTTTTGTTTGAGGGTGTTCTTTCTGGTGCTGAGCTCCCGCGGGCTTTGTATTTTCACACACACACACACACACACACACACACACACGTTTTGTTTGAAGGTTTTCTTTCTGGTGCTGAGCTCCTGCGGTTTTGTATTTTCACACACACACACACACACACAGACACTTTTTGTTTGAAGGTTTTCTTTCTGGTGCTGAGCTCCTGCGGCTTTGTATTTTCACACACACACACACACACACACACACACACACACAATACCCAGTGGTGCTCAGGGGCTTCTCCCCACATGCTGCTTGCAGGTTGCTCTTGGGAAACCATACAGTGCTTGGGAAACCATACAGCACTAGGATTGAGCCATCCAACATGCAAAGCATGTGCTCAAGAAGGGAGGCTTTTTTAGGTTTGGTTTTGGGGTCACACCTGGTGACATCCCTCGCTTAGTGTGCCGGAGACACTCCTGGCAATGCTTGGGGGACCATGTGTAGCTGGGGAGTGAACCTGGACTTTTTGTACATAGCCTGTGCTCCAGCCTAGTAAACTAACTCTAGTCCCCTGGAGCCTTTGTATTTTGTTGTTGTTGTTTTGGGGCCACAACTGAGGGCTTACTCCTGGCTAAGGCTTACTCTTGGCTCTACGCTCAGGGCTAACTCCTGCTGAACTCATAGGACCATATGGGGTGCCAGGGATCAAAGCTGGCTCAGTGGGATGCAAGGCAAACACCCACTTCTGTACTCTAGCCACCCCTGACACTTGTTTAAAAAGAGGGCATGAAAGTCATGAAATCATCCTCACCAAGCCTGGGTCAACGTAGGAGAACATGATGCAAGACAGAACTGCTCCAGCTGGAGCTTTCTAGAATTTTTGAGCTTGTGATCCCAGGTGTGATCACAGGGGAAGGTGCCCAACCGTGCTGTGTCTTTGCACTCCACATGAGAGTGGACTGCTTGTCCCATGGCTTCAGGTGAGAACAGGTGTGCTTGTCCCTGGGGGCACTGTCCTTCTAAGTCCCCTGTCCTTCCATTGTCCCACTGAGAACCTCTCTGCATGGCAGATGCCCTAAGGCGTAGAGGACACTGTTCCCAAGCCTCCTCTGGAGGCTGGAGTTTCAGACTTCCATAAGGACTCCAAGCCCTCACCACCACACCCCCAAATTAAAAGGCAGCTATATTATAAAACTTGTTTATTTCAATTTCAGGAAAATTACAACTCTGCCCTTCTTGTTAAAAGTGATTTTGGAACAGAACAGCCAGTATATCACAGGCTCCCTGCACAGGTCTTAGAGGACAGAAACAGGGAGCAGCTGAAGCCCAAGGCTGTGCTTCTGGGGAGGGAAGGGGAGAAGCTAAGCAAAATGGGCAGATCATCTGGGATAGCATCTCTGAGGCAGCTCCCCTCTCTCACTCAGGTGGGTTGGGGAGAGCCTGACTTGGTCTGCTGTAGACTGTGGGGTCACGTGCTGGCTGCAGAGAGGATGGAGGAGACCCTTTGTCTGGCATACTGTTTTCTGGGTTACCAGAACTAATCAGCCGAAGTTCAGGTTTGATCCAGTTCATGGCCAAAATAGTTCTAGAGAGAAGAGATACCAGCTAGCCCTGGGGTACCAACTCCAAGGGCTACCTATGCCTCGTCCTTGTCCCCATGGCTGTTACTCACAGGAGCAGAATAGATAAAGTTGAATAGCAAAAGCCCTAGAGCCAGTAGGACCAAGATCATCAAGAATTTGAATCTGTAGCGTTTCCACACCACATAGCACAGAGACTGTAAAGGTGCCGAAGCCATTTGAACAAGTTGAAGGTCCTCCCTGTCCACAAACAGAGGTGCAAGAGAATGGAGGGCTGAGAGAGTCCACTTCTGCTGGCCCCTGCCTGTCCCTGTCCCTCCCACTTCATCTCTATTCTCTCATGGAGCTGTGGAAATGGAGTGTCGTGGACCCTCCATTTCTAGTCCCCCTCCCCCACAAGCAGAACCTTACACAGGAGGGTAGAGTGTAGGGTACTGGTTGGGCTCTGACTGGCCTCGGCCCGCTGGCTTGAGTAATGCATCCTTCTCTGTCAGCACCTCCAATGTCAGATTGATTTTACCCTAGAAACATCAGGGGAGGGGGGCTGAGCTCAGTTTGCAAGAGTAAGAACAGCAGGGCCACACCTGGTGGTGCTCAAGAGCAGTTTACTCCTGCCTTGGAGCTCAGGGCTTGCCCCGTGGTGCTCTGGGATCATGTAGCACCAGGGGCAAACCCAGGACTCCACAGGCTAAGCATGTGCTCCAGCCCCTTGAGCACTCTCTCTTCAGCCCCACGGAAGGAAAAGGGAGAGTCCGTGAGAGTCAAGACCCGTGGCATCCCAGGCAGTGAACGCCTTCTCTGGCACTTACCGACATGTACCATTTATCTTCCTTCAGGGCCTGGCAAGGCCACCAGCCAATCACAATCTTCTTCTTAAAGAGGGAGAAGTGTTCGGATTGGAAGCAGGGCCACTTGGGGTTATCTTCCATCATCTTGTTGGAGCACAGCTTGGCTTGCTTGGCAGGGGGCGGCATGTTGGAGAGATTCAGCTCCAGTATCCCTGAGCACAGAGAGGCCATCAGCAAGAAGGCATGCCCTGTCCTTCAGTCCTGACTCCCAGGCAGGGTCTCACCTAGGAAGTCATCAGCGGAGATGATGTCATTGTCCCAGACCTGGATGATGAGCCGGGCTGGGAACTTGTGCGATGTGGGGTTCAGGCTCCAGATGTAGTCCTGGAGGGTGGCAGGAGCATGTTACAGGCCTGCCGTAGGGTCTCTAGTGCCACCACAGGCTATTCCAGTGAAGGGTTTCTACCTGAAGTCCCCTTCCACGTGGGCTAAGGCAGCTTGCAGGTCTCCCAGAAGGCGCACCCACCCCCGGGCCTGGTACCTTCTGGCTCAGAATGCACATTTGCTCTTCTGGCAGGTAGTAAAAAGGGGAAGATGAAGCGCCAGTTGAAGTCAGCCTTCCCCAGGGATTGGTAGTGGATGTCTGTGCTCTGCATGTCCTTCTCAAGACCAAATAACCACCTGCGGCAAAAGGCTTTTCACCTGAGACGTGGATTTTGCTGGAACCCGTAGGGAAAGGGGAGACCCACAGGAACCACAGCCCGGGCACATGCCAAAGCGCCAGCCCCTCCCCTCACCCTTTGATGTAGATGTCACTCATTCTTTCTGTGCTGAAGCTGAAGTCCTGCAGCTCTACGTCAGCCGTTTTCCACACAATGCAGCGCAGTTCATACCTGCAGTCACCAAGCTCTCAGGCCCCCCTGAGGACTAGCTCCCTGGCTGCAGCCTTAGGAAGGGCTCAGGCCATGGCCCTCCATGCCCCTCACAAGCCAGACTTCATTGGGAGGTAAAGAGAGGAGCCAAGGGAGGAAGCGCGGCTGCGAGTGTGCCTGAGAGCTCTGGGTCAGGCCAGCTGCACCAGCTGCACAGCGACTCAGAGGTCTTTCCCCACTCACCTCTTAGCAGTTCTGGGACTGATGATGATGGGAGGACCAGGAATCCCAAGCTTCTTGGGGAAGAGGTCCACCCACATCTGCACCTTTCCCTAGAGTGGAGATGGATTGTTTATTAGCTTCCGATGGCAGCATGGGGACTGGGGCATCCTGGCCCAGCTACCAAAGTCTGAGAGCTGAGTGGCCCACACTGAGGGGCGGGATATAGCTCTGACATTTGTGAGTGAAGGAGCTGGCAATTGTCTGCCAGCTCCCCTGCTTTATTCTTTGGGGGCCACACCCAGAGGTGCACAGGCTTACTCCTGGCTCTGAGCTCAGGGGATCACTGCTGCTGGTGTTATGGGGCTGGGGATCAACTCCAGGTTGGCCACGTACAGGGCAAGAGACTTAACCTGGTGCTCACTCTCTGATTTATTCTGTGGTCCTGGGAGAGGCTCACAGGATGGGACTAACCTGCCTGGTACCCCTGATCAACAGGAAACTAGATGATCAAGCCAGACTCCCAAGTGACTCTTACGCTGTATGAACACATCCTAAGGATAAAAGTCCACAAAGCACTGAGGTCTGAGAAAGATGAAAATGGGCAGGACAAGTGCTCCACCACTGCAAGAGAAGTGCCCTCTTTCAAACTATCTGCCGCAGTCTGAATGTTTGGGCGCTGACTCCAGGAGAGACAACAGGTTCAACTCATGTGAATGGTAATGCTCAGGCGCTACTCCTAGCTCTGTGCTTAGAGGTGCCCTGGGGACTCTGGCACCCAGAGAATGCAAAGATGTTTAGCACAGAAGACTTCAGAATGTGGTGTGAACATGAGCCATGCTGGTAGCTGGAAGGCAGCTGGTAATTAAAGTAAGATTTCCCCCTTTCTCTGAGGTTCCTTGCCAGGGAAAATACAAACTGCAATTAATAGCCAAACCAAGGTTGTAACATCTGCACCTCGGGAGAATAAGGGAGTGTTGGCATGAACTAGTAGGTGCCTTCTCCATCAGCACTACAGTACCTTCTTTTTTTTTTTTTTTTTTTTTGCTTTTTTGGGTCACACCCGGCGATGCTCAGGGGTTACTCCTGGCTCTGCACCCAGGAATTACTCCTGGCGGTGCTCGGGAGGACCATATGGGATGCTGGGGATCGACCAGGCCGGCACAGGCCGGCCACATGCAAGGCAAACGCCCTACCCACTGGGCTATCGCTCCGGTCCTACAGTACCTTCTTGACTTCAACATGTGTGTGGCCTTCTCACTTCTGACCTCTGGGGGCCTGTACATAGGTGAATGTGTAGTTTCCCGAGGTCTGGGCACCCAGCACCTGCAGCCTCCCTACCTGGTCGATGCCTGGCTGGCTCTCAGAGTATAGCGTGCGGGTCTCCACATGCTCGGGACCAGCCCCTGCAGGTGCAGGATGTACAGGGCGAGGCGTTCTTTTTTCGGCCCCAGATAAGGCAGTTTAGGGGTGCTGGGCTCTGGAGGGAGGGTGGGCAGGAAGTGCCATTAATCTTCCCGTCTTCCCACCCCGAGGACGCATGGCAGGCTATACTCACCGAAGTGCTTCAGCTTGAACACTGTCCCATTGTAAATCGCCATGTCCTCTTCCATGTTGAACACAGGCCGGGACAGCCCCTTCCGCCTGGCATGCTGTTCCAAGAGGACAGTGGGAGGCACCTGGTCCCGCCACTGGAAGGGCCCTGAGCTGTGGGCAGGAAGAAGGGAGAAACGGGGTGAGTGGTCGGCAGCAGAGGGCAGAGACAGCACAGGAACCATCCTGGTTCCCACATGCAGACCCTGGCAAGGGTTTAGAAGGGCGCTGGGACTCTCTTCTGCCCTCCCCAGTTAAGTTCACTCTCACAGGCAGTAGGATTTGGGGAGCCCACAGCGAGCTCCAAAGCCAGACAGGAGTCTGTTTTCCAAGTCGATGACAGTGGTTCCTATCTTATCGTCGGGGAAAACAGGTCGAAGTCATACATCTGGATCTCCAGGTCCTTCTCCAGTGGGATGGTGCAGCTCAGCTCAAACATCCCTAGGTCAAGGGCGTTGGAGATGCAGGTTGGGGTCCCCGTTACCAGCCACCTTCCTCCCTGGCATCTTTGTCTCTGGGCCTGTGCTCCATCCTCTGTTCAATCCCAGGGAATGGGGGGTGGGGGGGGTGGCGGAGAGCCTGATGGCTTTTATGTGCAATGACCATCCCCAGTTATGGCTGGAGATTGTTCTGTTTTTTTAATATTTTTATTGAATCACAGTGAGATACACAGGTTTGTTTGTTTGTTTGTTTGTTTGTTTGTTTGTTTGTTTTAATCACACCCGGCAATGCTCAGGGGGTTACTCCTGGGCCTACTCTCAGGGAATTACTCCCGGGAGGGTTCAGGGACCAGATGGAATGCCGGAGAATCGAACCCGGGTTGACTGCATGCAAGGCAAACGCCCTACCTGCTGGACTATCTCTCCGGCCCCCCACAGTTACAAGGTTGTTCATGATTGGGTTTCAGTCATACAGTGTTCCAACACTCATCCCTTCACCAGTGCATGTTCCCCACCACCAGTGTCCCCAGTTTCCTTCCCTGCCCCCGCCTCTCTCTCGCTCTCTCTCTCCCTCGCTCTTTCCCCCACTCTCACCCTCCCTTCTTTTGGTTACTATGGTTTGCAATACAGATATTGAAAGGTTGTCAAGTGTATCCCTTTGGAAATACATTTTTTTAATAGGGCCTCCCCAAGCAATGTCTTAGGAGGGGTGCAGTTATGAGTTTTTGTGGTCATGCTTGGTGCACACCTGACTGTTGGGTGTTTGGGGACCACCAGGGTCACCCTAGAGAGGTTAGGGAGCATGGGGCTCTGGGGAGAGAACTCTAGTGTCATGTGTGCCAGATGTGCTCAGCCACTAGCATCTCTCCCTGGCCCCTGGACGTAATTCATTCTTACAGGCCTGGGACCCCAACCTCCATCCCCAGCCAGAGTGTGGAGAAAGGTGGGGCATCCACCTCGCCTCTACCGAGTCCCCAGATTGCGGAAGACTTCAAACTATGAACTTGGAGTCTGGGGCTGGAGCTCGCGACTGGGGTGACTCACATGCCGAAGATGGGGTCCAGAGTGTTAGGCTGGTAATTGTCTCGTGGCCCAGTACCACCTTCCCCAGTTTCAGGATCACGTAAGGGTCAAGCACTAGAGTCAGAAGTCAAGGAGGAACGGGGAGTGGGGGATCAGGCGGCCCAGGAGGGGCAGGCAGGGGCACAAACAAGCTCCTGTTGGCAGACCAGGTGCCAGAAGCCCGAGGCGGCTCCGGGGTTTGTGGGGATGTGGCCGTGAGGTTGGGGAGCTGCTCATTACCAGGCCGTTGTAATCCTGGGGCTGCAGGTTGAGAGCCCGGATGATGTACACCCGCACCAGGCACTCCCTGAGGGAAATCCTCCTTGTCGGGCTGGAATCGGAGCTGGCGGGGGCCTGGGGTCATTGGGGTTCTCCGAAGAGGGGTAGATACGGAAAAGGCCCTGTGGGGCATATAGGAGGAAGGGGTGGTCACAGCCTGGCCATGCTTACCCACCCCAGTAAGGTTTCCCAGGAGGCACCCAGCACGCTCAGAAGAGCATGATGTGGGTGTGCGGGCCTGTGGAAGGGAGGGGTGCAGGCAAGGCGCCCGGTCATAGCGTGAGCTCTGGTTCCCTGAGTACACCTCAAGTGCAGGCCAGAGGTGGTTGAGAAGGCCCTGCAGTCACCACAAGTCTGCCAGGAGTAACCTTTGAGCATTACTGCGTGTGACCCAAAAAACAGCAAAAATAAAATTAAAAAAAATTAGAGGGCTGGAGTAATAGGACAGTAGGTAGGGTGCTTGCCTGGAATGCAACCGATCCAGGTCTCATCCTCAGCACCCCATATGGTCCCCTCCAGAAATGAGGGGAATGCACACCGAATCCCAGGCATCCCATATGGTCCCTGAGCACCGCCAGAAGTCCTTGAGCACCCCATCTCTGCTGCCCCCAACTTTCACGCCATTTTCTTTTTTAAAATAATTGGGGGCCGGGAGCGATAGCCCAGCGGGTAGGGTGTTTGCCTTGCACGCAGCCGGCCTGTGCTGGCCCTGGGTTCGATCCCCGGCATCCCATATGGTCCCCCGAGCACCGCCAGGAGTAATTCCTGAGTGCAGAACCAGGAGTAACCCCTGAGCATTGCTGGGTGTGACCCAAAAAGCAAAAAAAAAAAAAAAAAAAAAATTAAAATAATTGGGCGTGTGTGTGCCACACTCAGTAACGCTCAGGAACTCCTAGCTCTGTGCTCAGGAGCCCTGGGCTGGAGGCGGGTGGGATGGGTGCCTGTCTGGCTGCTGTACTGGCTCCCCAGCCCCCATAAGCCATTTTTCAGATGCTCCCAGCCCCGGCCTTATTGAGAGCCAGGACCCACATGGGTTCTGGGAGCTGAAGGGATCCGGGCCAGGCCACTCAGGCAGCGTGGGGACGGCAGGGGTGGGGTGGGAGTTGCATACCTTGAACTCGCCCACCACAGGGCTGTCTGCCTTGGGCTGCTCCTGGTAGAGTTTGAAGGTCTGGCAGAAGTCCTGCAGGCCCTGGAAGCCAGGTACTGCCTCTAGCTCACAGTCGCACACCTGCAGGGTGCGGGGCCGGACTAGAGCCCCGGGAGCCATCTGTCCGCAGGGGGACCATGCCACTGGCCCTGGAGCCTTCCCAGAGTATTTGCCCTGCGGTAGCCAGGGTCAGTGCTAGGTGTCGGCTCCTGGGAGGGGTCTCCGAACCTGAAGGGTGAAGTAGTCTTTGTACTTGTACTCCAGGGCCTGCTGCCCCATCCCCGTGGCCCAGAACAGCTTGCTCCACCAGTCCACGTCGTACTCGAGATTGTCCTGTGGGGGAGAACGTCCTGGGCCCTGGCCGCGCCGCCTGACCCGCCTGCCCCACGTCCTTGTTCCCAGGCAGGGCCTGCCTCACCTGGGCTTTGCTGGTCTTCAGCCAAAACTTCTCACAGAAGTAACCAAGGAGCTGCAAGACAGAGCCATGAGCAGCAGGGAGCCGGGCAGGGCGGTTCATTGCCCCGCCCCTCCGACACGCCCATGGGCCCTGGAATATGGGGATCTTCTCACTTGGGCCTGGGGGTGAGGGAGGCAGCAAGGAGTTTTTATTGCCCCCTGCTTCAGCCTGAACTCTCGAAGACTTAGAGGTACCATGAGCACCCCCCACCCCAAGCCTGCTGGGACCGTCCGAATGAGTCTGCTCGGAGTGGCCCCGGACACCTACACGTTCACACGAGACAGCTGCTGTTCCAAGGACATGCTGGGGTCTGGGAGACTGAGTGTGCCTACATCTGGGGACCCCAGAAGCCCCATCATGAGCAATCTCCTAACCAAACCAGGTCCCTGAGTACTGTGGGTGCCCCCAAAAAAAAAAAAAAACACAATGACAAAAGTAAATAATAGAAACTTGCAAATCAGGGGCAGGAGCAACTGCACAGCGGTTAGGTGTTTGCCTCGCATGCGGCTGATACAGGTTCAATCCCTGGCATCCCATATCATCCCCGAGCACCGCCAGGAGTAGAGCCAGAAGTAACCCCTGAGCATTGCCAGGTGTGACCCAAAAAGCCCCCAGAAAAGAAAACAAGAAACTTGCAAATCAAACCTGACTGGGCAGGGAGGGGTTGTGGAAAATGCTGGTGCCTGGGGTCATACCCCAGCTGCTCCTGCAATCAAGATTTTTGTTTCGTTTTGTTTTAATTTTGAGTTACATATCCAGCAATGTTCAGAGATTACTCCTGGCTCTGCTCTGAAAAAATCACTCCTGGTGCCGGTGCTCAGGGAACCATATGGGATGCGGAGAATTGAACGTGGGTTGGCTGCACGCAAGGCTAGAGCCCTACCCACTGCTCTGGGCCCCTGCTGTGCTATCAAGATTTCCAGGGTAGTTTTGGGAGTCAAGCTGCAAAGTTCCGGTGTACAGTAAATTGCACCTCACCCTGGGACAGATTTGGCAACGTGTGAGCTATTTGGTCTATACCCTCTCAGGAACAAATGTGTGGGAGAATAGAGGAGAACAAGGAAGAGGAGGGACAGAAGGGAGAGGGGTGGGGAGGAGGAAGGAGAAGGAAAGGAAGAGCTGGAAGAGGGAGGGAAGGCCTCACTCACCGTCAGCTTCTTCACAGACAGCACTGTGCAGAGAAAGTGGCGAGTCTCAGAAGAGGGGCCACCCACCCTGCAGGGCATCTGCTGACTAGTTGGGCAGGGCCAGGAGAAGGGCCTTACCTGGGAGCTTTGGGGGCACATAGTCAGAAGCCCAAGGGTCACAGATGTAAGGCTGAAGGGAGCTGATATTGGCCTGACCCACCACAGTGCGCTGGCCGTACTTCTGAGCGCCGAGCACCTTCAGCACGAGGGTGTCATGTAGGACTCCTCCATGGGCATGAACTGTGGCCGGGGAGAGAGAGGCTGTGATGAGGCTGCATAGGGCTGCCCCCAGCCCCTATTATCATTGGGCCCCTGCTGGCAGGCTCCGCACCAGCGTGAGGAAGAGGATGGGCTCACTGAAGTTGGGGTTGGTCTGGAAGTTGGGGATGGGCCGTGTCTGCAGGGTCTCTTGCCAGCACTCCACAAGGAGCCGGGGGAGTTCACATGCTCCAGGTTCCGGAGGCCCCAGGCCAGAATCTGTCAGTACAGAGAGGGCTGCCTCTGGAGGACTCCCAAGGCCTCTGTCCCATGCAGGTCTAGGCTCTGTTCACAGCCCCTGCCCTCATGGGTGTGGTCGCTCTCCACCTGCCCCTGGCCTCTCCAGTTCTTTCGAGCAAGTTCCCAAAGTGGCTGCTTGGGGCCCCGATGTCTCAGGCACCCCGTATGCTCCCTAGAGGGGTACTGGCTTCGGCCTGCGTGCAGCCTCTGAGCCCCAGCACCCCTGCCACCGGGGTGGTGCCCTGGCAAGGCCCAAACCCCGCAGGATTTGCCAGCCTGCCTGACATCCTGGCCCCACAGGTGGCTGGGCACAGGTTCTCGTGAGGACCCCTAAGCCACTCTCATGACAGGCTGGGGAGTTGGGCAGGGTGGACCCAGTTCTACCAGTGCAGCTCAGCACCACCCTACTCCTGCCACCGTTCAGACCATGGTTTCTCCGTGCCTGAGAAAGGCTGAGCCATTTGTTTTGGGTCACACTCAGCGGTTGTCAGGACTTACTCTTGGCTCTGCTCTTAGGGATCACTCCTGATGGGCCCAGGAGACCAGGAGGGATTGAATCCGGGTTGGTTGCATGCAAGGCAAGTGCCGACCCACTGTGCTCTCTCCCCAGCCCCTCTTCAGTGCTCAATAACAAGTTAAAACAATGAACCCTTGAGGCTTCTCTCTTGGCTATTGCCTCCCACATGGCCACACACTATCTCTGTGGGGCTCAAGCTTCGGATGGGCTTGTTAAGGGCCCACGAGTGAGCAGAGAGCTCTACTGTGCTCTGTTGCTGAGAATCGGGGTCCCTGTGCCTCCTTTCCCCACTCCACCTCATCATCACCTCAATAACCATTTTCTTCATCACGGGCTGGATGTTCTTGGGGAGAGTGTAGACCCCGCTCTTCCAGGGAATACTGAAGATGGGCAGTTTCTGTTTGAGTTTCTGAAGGAGGAGGTGGGACATGAGGGGCTGCATTGTGCCCCATTCCCTCCGAGGGTCAGCACAGAGGGCAGAGCTGGTGGCAGAGGCAGGAGAAAGGCTGGGTAGACAGGGCACCCAGCCCGGGTGGGGACCCGGTCCTTGCCCTTTCCTCAGGGGAAGTGTTGGGGCTTAGCGGTGGGGCCGGCAGGCGGAGCACTGCGTCACACCTCTGTCTCCAGGAACAGCTCGCAGGGAGGCCAGGATCTCGCCATCCTCCTCCCCAGCAGGTTGAGGAGGCGGATACCACCTCATGGGAAACAGGATCCTGTTCTGGACGTTCAGCCAAACCTTCGGGGCACACATGCTCCGTCCCCACAAGCTCTCCCGGCCCTGGAGAAGAGGGGGTGGGGTTTCACATCAGTGGAGGCACAGAGCCCAGCCACGTGCTCTGTGGGACCCGACACTCTACTCCCCACAACCTCCAACAAATCACCTGGGGGTCCTGTTGCCACAGCTCCAGGATCACGAGGGGGGTTCTCCCGGGTGTCCTGGGGACTCTCGTACAGGAGCAGGTGGTGAAAGATCAGCGTCTGGGCCCACGTGGGAGCGGTGGAGCTGCTCAGTGTCTCGCGTGCGCTGGCTGTGGTTGAGGAAGACTGCCCGGATGAAGGGCCCTGGCAGGGTAGGGGGGCACTGCTCTGAGCCTGCAGCCAGACGCATCTTGCCTCTGGCCGCTGCCACCCTGGCCCAGAACCTGGAGAGGTTCAGGTTGACACCCACGAAAGCCACCTCAGTGTCAGCTCCTGAGCAAATGAGCAAATGGCCAGGCCGGGACGTGTGCTTCTGTCCACATCACCGAGGGAGCCCAGTGGCCCCAAGCAGGCAGGAGCTCAGGACACTGAGGCAAGTAAGATGGCCCTCCAGCAGGGAAGTAGGAGCACTGGCTCAGGGACCCTCTTGATGTGTGGGTGCAGAGTCCCAGGAGGCACAATCCCGAGCAGAAACTCCTCAGTCACCCCCAGATCAGCACGCAGTACCCCAAAAACAAGGCCACCAGTGATATCCCTGAAACTGGCCCTTGGAGTCTCCTCCCGGAACCCCCATGGGCTGCTCCCTCTCACCCCCCTCACCACCCTCACCCCACAAGGGGACACCCAGGCCCCGAGGGCTACCCTTGCTTGCCTTCACAGCTGGTCCACCCTCAGCCAGCCAAACTCCTTCCTCTTCTGAGGCCCAGTGGTCCCCCACCTGGTGAAGCCCTTCCCACCCTATGTTGGTGCCACAGCCCGGGGACGCCCTCAAGAGCAGCCCTGCCTTGTGTTCCTTGTGTCTGTGGTTCGGAGAGCCCTATACCTAGCAATGCTCATGAGGCCACTTTGTGCTGGGGATCACATGCGGTCTCCCCACATGCAAACGTGAGTTTGGCCCTTTGTTTCTCTGTGCCCCACGCCCCAACCACCATGTCCCCTCCTGTACTTTTTTTTCTTTTTCCTCTTGATGTTTTGTTGACACCAGCAATGTTCAAGGGCTACCCAGGCGCTGCACTCAGGGCTCACTCCTGGCAGTGCTCAGGGGAAAATATGTGATGCTGGATTGAGCCTAGGTTGGCCATGTGCTAGGCAAGAACCTACCTGCTGTGCTGTCTCTCTGTCCTGTCCTCTTTGTTCTTGTTCTTTCCCGCAAACCAGGGCCATGAGCAACCATGGGGAGTAGGGGAGGATCTGTGTCTTTGTCACGCTCTTCCTTGTGACCTCCTTTACACTGATGGATGACCACCCCTATAGGGTCTAACCTATCTCAAAACTGGGGGCCATTTCTTTTGGGAAGGGTAAAGCCCTGTTCTTGGTGGCTGGGTGCTGGACACCTACCCTGGAAGTTCAGGACGTTGGTGGTGATCAGGCTCCGGGCCTGGTAGATATAGCAGAAAAGCTGATAGTAGTTGGGATCTGGATGAGAGAGGAGCAGTGTGTACCCTGCCCCTGGGCCCAGGCCCTGTCCCCACACCCCGTCCTCAGGGGCTGAGGCCCATCCAAGGCTCACTGTCGAAGACACAGTAGATGAAGGGCAGATTGACGGACTGAACAGGTTCTGGCCGAGACCTGAAGGAGAAACGGCTCCTTCTGGACAAGTTGGCCTCCGACAGCTTGTTCTCTTCCTGAATCATCTGGTTCAGATCCAAAGCCTGTGCCCGGGATGGTCTCCCTCAGGCTCACGTCCCAGTGTCCCCTTTCTCTTCCCTGGCCCGAGAAGGTGCCAGGTGCACCTGACTCCTGGCCTCTGTGTCTGGCACACCCGGCTCTGAGCCTTTACCAAGGATCCCTCCAGCAGGAAGATGGGTGCGACTCTGGCTTTCTTTTCTGGCACCATCCTGCGGTGCCAGCAGCGGCGGCGGAAGCGGCTCTGGGGCTGAGGGCTCAGCTGGTACTTGGAGCCCACGGTGTCACTATACTCCCAGTCCTCCGCCAGGCTGGGCTGTGGCCAGAAGGAAGGGAGAGAATGACCGTGGGCTCAAAGGTCTGGCCGGCCCTGCCAGTCTCTTCCTGGGGTGGCCTCACCAACTGCAGAAAGGAGAGCGTCTCCTGCTCGGGGCTCAACTTCCTGTGGTCCCGGAGGCGCACCCGGGCCCAGCGGCGCCGACGGCAAGAGCAGTAGGTCTTCTCCACTGAGTTCCAGATGCGGGGCTGGCCCGACGGTGGGACCCCACTCCGTATTCCCAGCCTGCAGGGGCAGGTCCAGGCTGCAGGCATCCGGGTGCCCCTAGACTTGGAGGCTTGGACTGGCCTAAGGGATGGGCCCTGAGTGGGAGTCTAACGGGGCACAGCTGCTCCTCAGGTCTGGTGGGGGAAGGTGTCGTGGATACCAGGTGGCCCCGGCTCACTGCTGTCTCAAGGGTGAGGGAGACCCAGAGATGTCTCATGACCCACATAAGGCCACATGGATGTAAGTCAAGGAGTTGGCCTCGAGCATGGAGCAAGCATGCATGAACCCCCCAGCCCCATCCTTGTTCAAGCGCTAAGGCATGTGGGGACGACAGACAACCAGCCTGTCTCAAAACTGGGGCATGGCCCATCTTTAACTGGGTCTAACCTATCTCAAAACTGGGGGCCATTTCTTTTGGGAAGGGTGAAGCCCTGTTCTTGGTGGCTGGAGGCCCACAGGAGTTGAGGTAAGGTCCACCCAGAGCCTTACAGCCCTGAGGCTGGAGCAGAATGGGACCCAGTGGCCCCAAGTGTTCTGCCCTCAGTCTTCAGCCTAGAGACACACCCTCATTGTCCACTGCATGGTTCAGCTCCACTGTCCAGTTCTTCTTGACATGCCAGCCGTCTGGGCACTTCATATTCTCCCAGATCTCCACAGGCTGTCCACTCTGGGGGATAGGGTTCTCACTCACTCTTCCTGCTTGGGCGTCGATTCACATTCCTTGGTCCCAGCGGACTCCCATTCCAGGAGCAAATCCATTGCTATGAGCCTTCTACAAATGAACTGAATCTCCTTTCACCCACTGGCCTTTTTCAACTAGGAATACATATACTTTTTGTGGGGAGAGGGCACACCTGATGGTAATTAGGGCCTACTCCTGGCACTGTGCCTAGTATCACATATACCGTATTTGCATATAAGGCAGCACCTTAACCCAATGAGGTGTGCTCTCTCTCCAGTCCTAGCAACGTTGAATTTTTGTTGTTGCTTTTTTTATTTTTTTGGGTCACACCCAGCAACACTCAGGGGTTACTCCTGGATTTTCACTTAGGAATTACTCCTAGTGGTGCATGGGGGGACCATACGGGATGCTGGGATCGAATCCGGGTTGGCCTCATGCAAGGCAAACGCCCTACCCACTGTGCTATCGCTCCGGCCCCATAAATAGAAGTTAAGCACTGTCATGGCTGAAACAAATCATGTGACTGGTTCTCAGCAACCCTGCAGCCTCCCGGCCTACCTGGTGGTCAGAACTGTGCTATGAAGCACAGCCCCCAGGTACTGAATGAAACAAAATTCAGGGCCAGATTTCACATGGAGACAACTAAGTTTAGAACATTCCCACCCTCGGGCAGCAGATAGGTCACTTGGCTTCCACATGGTTGACCCAGATTCAATCCCCAGCACCCCATAAAATCCCCTGACCCCACCAGGAGTGACCCCTGAGGGGCCAGAAGTAAGCTCTGAGCACCAATGGATGATATCAAAAACAGAAAAAGAAAAAAAAGAAAAACAATGAAAGAAACAACAACGAAAATAGAATATTTCCATTCTTACAGAAAGTTCAATGGGCCAATGATGGCTTAGATTGAGCCTTATAGACTTTCCCTGGGGCAGGACCACATTGGGGTGAGGGCTGGGAAGAAATTTGTTGTTATCCCTTCATTTGTTTTTCCTACATTCTGATTTATAGCATCTCTATCCACTGTCTTCGGGCTCAGGTCTTATGGCAGGGGCGGGACTCTGATGGGGGACCCCTAGTCCATACTCATGCACTAGAACAACCTGTCTTCCAAGATTCTACCCTAGTCATGGGGCTGGCACACACGCCCCCGCCCACCACGTGGTCTTTGGCTCCCCCTCACCGCATCAGTGTTGGGGACAGCTGCAGGCACCCAGGCCCCCGTGGCGTCCCGGTGCTGGTTCTCATACACTTCCTCCACCACCTGGCTCTTGTTGATGTCTATGTCGAGCAGAAGTCTGGGAGCAGCAAAACCCCACATTCCTGGGATATCACCCTGAGCTGAAGTACCCCAGGGGTCCTCCAATTCTGGCTGCCCACCTGCTCAGGGAAAGGCTGGCAGTGGGGACAGGCATTTAGGCAGGGCTCTCCGTGGGAACGGGGACAGTGGAAGGGTGGCTGCCACTCTGGGCTGCTGCTAATGAACCCTCCTCCTGGGAAAGAAGTTCCAGTTCCTGGGCTGCATAACGCCAGGACACTGGCCGACACCCCACATCCCAGCCTTACCTCCTCTGAGGCTCCACTCTCCACTGCCCCTGCCAGCGCCAGCCTTTGGGAGCCTTGAAATTCTCCTTGGGCAGGGCCTTCTTGCACAGGACATCTGAGAAGTTGGGGCACTGGTACAGCCCCTCTTGCCCCCAATGATCTTTGAACTTGGCCTCGTTCTCGTACTAGGGAAGGGAAGTCAGTGCTGACTACTCTCCAGTAGCCCCTGGAGGTCCACCTGGCCCTACTCTGGACTGCTGACACCCCTGGGAGTGACCCCCTGCCCCAGGACCAGGAACAAGTGTGTCATTTACCAGGAAAGGCCCGTCTGCAGTTGTCAGGTCTGCATCCCTACGCTTTTTTTCTATATGGATTACACCCAGCAATGCTCAGGGGTTACTCCTGGCTCTGCACTCAGGAATTACTCCTGGCAGTGCTCGGGAACAATATGGGATGCCAGGGATCGAACCCGGGTCAGCCGTGTGCAAAGCAAACGCCTCCCCCACTGTACTAACGCTCCGGCCTCTGCATCTCACTCACCCCATTCTGTCACAACACTGACCTCACCCATCAGCCAGCACAGCAGGGCAGCCCACCAGGGTTGGACCCAGGAAGAGGACCCTCCAGACCCCATCACTTAAGGCCCTCAGACCCCCCAATCCACAGGTGAGAAGGCCGGGACTCAGAAGGGAAGTCTCCCACTGAGGGTCAAGAAGGGATATGCCCTAGGGGTTCTTTCCCTCCACCGCAGTAACTGAGCTGACCCTGGGGAACCAGGGTGAGCCCCTCTCACCGTCTCTGCGTGACACCACCACTTCGCCTTTGCGTAGCAGCTGCAGATTCTTGCTGTCCATCACATCACCCAGCCACATACAGACCCGGAGATAGCCTGGCATCGTGTCCCTCTGTCCTTTATCTTCAGGGTACTGAGACAGATACATGTCAACCCCCAGGGTGCAAGACCTGGGGTCAGTGGTGGGGGACCCAAATGCTCCTGGGCTACCCTGAGCCATGGAGCCAGTGCTGGGGTGAAAGTTGGCTGCAGCGAGCCTGTCTTCCAGCATACCTGAGGGGCGGGGGTAGCACAAGGGCAGGGCCCCTGTGCCAAGGTCTCAGTGCCTCTCACAGCCCACCACAGGGGAGGGGGCACGCTTCACCAGGCCCGCTTTACAGCAGTGTATGCTGATTCCTGGGACAGGGACAAGGAAAGTTTTGGTAACCAGTGAGTGGTTGAACTGGGGTCCAAGTCTTGGTGGTTCTTGTTAAACAAGCAGGAGTCAGCAGTGCTCCTGAGGGCCTTCCACCGGGAGCAAAGGGCAAATCGTTTTGCGAGTGGGTAACCCCCCCACCCTTGGCCAGGAGGTTGTGCCTGGTCCAGGAGGCAGCAGACAGCCCAAGCAGCTTCCCCAAGGGAGAGAGCATGTCCCCCTCTCGCCTCCCTGGAGCCCTCAGGCACCAAAGGTTACCCAGGCGGGTTCCAGGGCCAGGTGAGCATGCCAGGACTCCTGCCTTCCTCTGGTGACTGTTGAACCCTCAGCTACTAGGGTGACCCCGTGGGGTGCTGCGCCGGGGTTGGGGGTGTCTGTGGGTCTCTCCTCCCCGGAGGACCCCGCTTCCACACCTGCAGGAAGAGGTTCTGCATCCTCCCACAGAACCTGCCTGAGCGCCGCTCCCTGCGGGGAGAAGAGGATGGTGTGGGCGGGCACCTGTGCGAAGGCCACGCGCTGCTCCTTGGACACCAGCCAGATCATCACGTCGGGGATGCTCTGCTGGGGCTACGGGAGGGTGTCAGGTGCCGCCCCAGCCTGCGGATCTACAGCTCCCGCCCCAGCGCCCGCACGCACCTCGGGGAGCACACTGTTGAGGCGGAAGAGCCAGCCCTCCACGGTGGCCACCATGTCCCTGGGCTGGGCCGTCATGCTCTTCTGAGCCAGATCCTGCAAGAGGAGGCTCCCCAGCTGCCCTCTCTTCTTGTCCAGCTCGGTGGTCCTGGCATAATGTGTCACCTGGGGCAGTGGGTGCCTGCGGAGAGGAGGGGGAGGGGGCTTAGGCCTTGCCCCCTGGTCACTCTCTTCTCCCGCCCCGCCTCAGGCCAGTCTGTCTCCAGGTCCCACCCCTTGGGCCGGACCCGCCCTTCAGGGAACCCGCTTTGGATGCCTGGTCCCTGGGTTCCCCTCCTGTCCCTCACATCCTTCTGCTCCTGCAGGGGCCAGGCCTGTGTCTTGAGTAGGGTGAGACAGGAGACATGGGCCACCAGAGCGGTGGTGATGGGGATGTAAGCAGAGTTCCAACGGAAGAGAGGCCTTCTGTACCGGTCTCCCAGGGAGGGCAGAGGGACAGAGAGACAGAGGGCGGTGCGCCCGAGTGGGCTGGGCTAACAGGGAGGAGTGGAGATGGGTGTTCGGTCAAAGAGTGCTCAGGCTTCGCTCAGGAAACCACGTGTGGGCCAGTGAGCTAACTAGGCTTGGTGCATGCGAGGCATACACTTTATCCCCTTTAATGTCTCTCCAGCGCATCAGCTCCTCTTTCTTTCTTTCTTTCTTTTTTTTTTTTTTTTTTTTTTTTTTTTTTTTTTTTTTGCTTTTTTGGCTCACACCCGGCGATGCTCAAGGGTTTCTCCTGGCTCTGCACTCAGGAATCACTCCTGGCGGTGCTCGGGGGACCATATGGGATGCCGGGATCAAACCTGGGCGGCACAGGCCGGCGTGCAAGGCAAATGTCCTACCCACTGGGCTATCGCTCCGGACCCCCTGCTCCTCTTTCTTTTGTTTTGGGGCCACACCCAGGGGAGCTCAGGGCTTACTCCTGACTCGGCACTGGGGAAAATATTCCTGGTGGTACTCTGGGACCATATGTGATGCTGGGGATAGAACCCAGGTCGGCTGCAGACAAGGCAAGTGCCTACCGCTGTGCTACTACTCAGGCACCAGCTACTACCTACTCGGGCACCTACTCGGGCACCTACTAGGGCTACTACTCGGGCACCTACTCGGGCACCTAGTCGGGCTACTACTCGGGCATCTACTTGGGCACCAGCTCTTCTTTCTTGAGGGTGTGGCTGGGTGACACTGAGGAAGTGGGGGCCTGCATCCCCAGCCCCAGCCCAGCTCAACCCATCCCCGGTGCATCCCTCACCCCCCAACCCTTACCTGCAGTCCTCCTCCAGCTCAGCCAGCAGCTTCTTCCACTGGCGGAGCAGAGCTGGGTCTTTGGGGTTCCTTATGGACTTCAGGGTGTTCAGATTGGCTTTCTGTCCAGCAGGAGAGAAACGGCCAGTGAGCTCAGGATTCAGGCTACCAGACTGATCTAAGGCCCAAGATGTTTCCAGCCTGGACTTTGAGGGCAAGCACCGTGTGTCAGTGCAAAGTTGGTCCCAGATGCCCGTCCTAACTGATTTCCAAACAAATGAGCTTAAATGTAAAAACCTGAGCTTCTTTGGGCAAGGAATATTGTCCTCCCCTCTCCACCCCCCCAAAAAAATAAGATAAGGATAGTGGACCCTTACCCAGAAACCTTGCTTGAGGTTTGTACATAAGCTGGATGCTCACAGAGCGACCCACAGGGGCATTTGTTGATCATCCTGGAGTCCACCAGCCTGCAACCCAGCCTTCCACAAACATGCTCCCCGTTCTCTTTCTCTCTACAAACAGCTTCCAGTGACCATGCAGATGACTTCTTTGAGGATACCAGTGTGCCAGGCATTGCCGATTTGGCTCTTTCCCCATCTGTCTCTCAGGTGGTTGGTCCTGGAGCAGCACTGACCCCCCTGACATGTGTGGTTGCAGGAAGGGGTGTGGGGCAATCCAGTGACAGTTCAGCTCCCAATGGGAGCTATGGTTGGCAGGCAGGAGCCAGGATGGGACGGATGTAAAGGGAGAGTCTCCTGCCCCCATCCCATCTATAGGTTTGAGAAAGCTACCTGTGGCCTAGCGTTGACCAGCAGCACCCCGCAAGGCACACACCTGTACCATCTGTCCCTCCCATGTCTCCATGTCACTTCCTACTGCCACCCTCCAACCTCATACCACCAAGGCTTTCTCTGCACACTGTCCCCTCTTTGCTGCCCACTTGCCCCCAAGCACACTCTGCACCTGTTCAGATTCTGCTGACTTGTCTCTGCCCGACTCTACTCTGTCTCCCTTCCCTGTACCTCTCCCCTGTGGACCTGCCTCTGCTCTGACTTCCCCAGGAGCCAGGGTGCTCCTCCCTCTGGCAGCCCTGTGGTGCAGGCACAACCCACTCAGTGGCCCGCTGTAGCTTGGTTCTGAACCTCAGCTACCTCTGGCAACAGCTCCGCTCACCAGGAGACTGCCTCCTGCCCTGCACCAACACATCCTGCTCACCAGGGGGTGCACCACCCTTCCCCTCTGCTCCCCAGCACCAAAGGAGCCCTGCTCACCAGGGGGCTGACCCCTACTCCCCCGCACCTGCCCTGCTCACCAGGCGGTCCCGCACGAAGTGGAGGAGGTTGAGGGTGCTCATCCGGAAGCTGTCATACTCCCAAAAGGAGGTCACGGCCACCACTGGTTTGGTGTTGTACCAGGGCACGTAGTGGTAGACAGTCCCTGGCACACAAACATATAGCAGAGGGGTTTGAGAGTCTTTGGGTGGCTCCCTCCCCTTGTGGAGCCCCTTCTAGGACTTGTCTGCAACTCGGGGCTTGGTGGAGGGGTGGAGCTGGTGCCTGTGGCTGCACAGTGTGGCACTGACTCACCCTCCTGAGAGAGCCGGGGTCTCTGAGAGGGGGGTGCTCTGAGGCACTCCAGGTCACCAGCCTTGGAATGTTCGCTGCTTACAGGAGACCCAGGCTAGGGGCAGGTCTGATGGTGGGTGTCCCTCTGGGTGGTCTGGAGGCAAAGGAGCAGCCTAGGGGTTGGTGGGGGTGGCCAAATGCTCACACAAAGACCCGTCATGCAGGGGCAGGAGGGTATAAGCATGGGCAAAACCACACGGTTCCCCTGTGTCCCCGTCACACAGAAGATGGGGCAGGGTGGCAGAAACATGACCCCGAGGACTAAGCACAGGCTTTGCAGGCAAGGGCCCAGGTTCCATTCCAGCAGGGTGCCTTGAGCACCCCCAGGAGAATTCCGATGAGCACTGTGCCAGAAGCAAATTCCTGAGCACACCCCAGGAGTAATCCATAAGCACTATTGTGGGATCAGTCCCTGCAGGATATGGTCCAAGACACAGCCCCTTAAAAGGCAGGTGGAGACCATAGGAAACACAGTTTAGAGATGCATTGCTGAGTTGACCCAAAAAGTCGATCAGAAAGCAGAAAGCCTTTTACTTTTTGAGAAGAAGGGGCCAAGCAAACCAGTCTTCTGAGTACACAGTTGAGAATGTCTGTTTCTCTTGGCATTTCTCTCCTGGGGCGAGGGACAAAGGAGAAAGCCTGCTCCACACTGGGCAGTCTTGCAGTGTGGGTGTGCAGAGCCGCACGGAGTGGGTTGGGTTGGGACATGTGCCAGTATATTGTCTTCTCCCCAGGCTCTCTGGGTGATTAGTGAGGATAAAGTCTGACTGAACAGCATCAGCCCGTGGTTCACTGCAGTAAGCCTGAGTGGTGTCCTTTCCGTTGGGACTGGATGGGGTTTGGGCCCCACCTGGTGCTCAGGGTTACTCCTGGATCTGGGCCCGAGGTTCAAGCCTGTTTCCTTGCTTGCTTTTCCACTCTGGAGAGGCCTGTGCTTTTCTCTCTAACACATTCTTCCCTCTTTCTCTCCCTCTCACATCTTTCTATACAACTTTTGTTCAATTAAAAGCAAACTTGCGACAGTAAAAACAAGGGCCAGGAGGTTTGGTTCATGGTTGGAAACCTGTTTCAACCTCTTGAGGAAAAGACAGTTGGGATAGCCAAGGGACCACTATGACAAAGATATTGGTAAATGACCACTGTATAAGAACTGAGTGCAGAATAGGTAAGGGAACAAACATGGTACCCTCTCAGTATCTGCATTGCAGACCATAATGCCCAATGGGGGAGAGAGGGAGGGAGGAAGAAGGAAAGTGCCTGCTATAGACACTGGCTGGGGTGTGGGGGGTGGGGGGTTTGCAGGAGAGTAAAGGGGCATGCCGGTGATGGGAAATGTGCACTGGTGGAGGGATGGGTGTTGGAACATTGTGTGACTGAAACCTTATCATGAACAGCCTTCTAACTGTATGGCATGGTGACCCAGTAAAAGGAAAAAAAATCTACCTTGTTTCACTAAAATTAAATAAAAAGTAAATTATAATTACATGCACACACACATATATGACTATCACTTGTATCACTTGTCTTCCTGTTGTTCATCGATTTGCTCAAGCGGGCACCAGTAACATCTCCATTCATTGGGAATGGGAGCCATTATTGTTACAGGTATATATATATATATATATATATATATATATATATATATACAGAGAGAGAAAGAGAGAGAGAGAGAGAGCAGATTGAGACACTCCTCAGAGGAGAGAGTGAATAGGAGCTCCAGGAAGGCAGGGGTCGATGTCATTTTCAAAGAGAAAACATAATTTTGCAGACTTGTGGGAGGATGCTGGTTTGGATCTTGGCACTGAGTGAATCATGAGAATAATAAATAAGCAGCGACCCATGACCGGGGTTCTTGGATCCGAGCGTGGGGCTATGAGACAGGCAATTTTCCTCATCTTCCCTTGGACAGCATACAACAGCAACAAGGAGAAGGAAAATGACCCCATTTTCAGCAAAACCAAGAGACTGATAAAATCTGCAACTCCAAACACACAGAGGAACTGAGTGCCAAAAGCAACTCTGGTGCAGAGGAGCTGAAGGGGTACAGCACAGCAGTCCCTGGGGCGGGGAGGGTGGACAGATGGCGGGAAGCCAGCAGCTGGAAGCATGGCGTGGCAAGAGCCGACGGCAACCCTTGCCAACCAAAACACACTCCCAGCATGCACTCAGCACTCGCCAGGACACAGGAGCACGAACTAAGGAGACAAACAGAAGCAAAGACCAAAATTCACAGACAGGAAGATAACAGAAAAACCCAAGGTAGATAAAATCTTGCAGGCAGTTCAGAGGCATAATAATAAGGATCAAAATAATAAAGACAGGTTTGATCCCTGGCACCGCATGGTCCTCTGAGCACTGCCAGGAGCCACCTCCATACCCTTCCCCAATAAAGGAAAGTGAATCCCAGGACTGGAGAAAGTGCTCAACAGACGAGCATTTGCTTTGCTTGAAGGGAGACAAGTTTGCTCCCTGATCCCACATAGTCCCCAAGCAGCACCAGGAGTAACCCCTGAGCACCAAGCTAGGGGTATCCTTTATATCACAATCACAAATTGTGACCGAAAAGCCTCCCAAAAAAAGAAAAGAAAAAAAGGAAAAGTGGTTCCAAAATGAACTGGAAATAGATTCTAAAGGATCCAGAAGAACTGATATAAAAGAGAACCAAGTAGAATTATGGGTGCAGGAGAGAGTAGGGAGGATGCTTGAGACAGCAGAAAAGGTGCTAGCCTTGCATGCAGCTGACCTGGATTCGATAACTATCACCCCATAGGATTCCCCAAGACCACCAAGAGTAATCCCTGAGCACAGAGCCAGGAGTAAGCCCTGAGCACTGTTGAGTGTGGCCCAACAAAAATAAAAAGAGGGGAGAGAGATAGTACAGTGGGGAGGGCATTTGCCTTGCACGCAGCAGACCTGGGTTCAATCCCCATCATCATCCCATATGTTCCCCAAGCACGGCCAGGAATAACCCTCGAGCATCACTAGGCATGACCCAAAAAAGACAGACAGAGAGAACATTACGATGCCATAAAAAAGAAGTCCTCCAATAGAACACCCACACAAGGAAACCGAAGACTTGAAAGTTTGTGCTGGGAGGCTGGGGCATGGCTCAGTGGCAGAGCCAGCCTAGTGGGTGTGTGGTGGAGAGTCGGGTCCCTGTCCCTACCCTTTGGCCCCAAGCGCCATCTCTGGCAGCTCTGCCATTGACATCCACAGTGCCAAAACAGTGACCATCATCAGTGCCACCAAGTGTGGGATCCCTGGATACTGCAACAACAAAGGTAAGGGAAAGGGAATGATATATTTTGAGGGAAATCCTGAAAGGGGTCCCTGAGCATAGAGCCAGGATTAAGCCCTGAGCACTGCCAGGTGTGGCCCAACCTATACACACCAAGAAAAATTCAAAATACCCCGCCCGGGCTCCCCAGGCACGAGTGACCCGGCTGCTCTGGGTCTACGAATCCAGAGCCACGGCAGAGCCTGGCAAGCTACCCGTGGTGTATTCGATATGTCTAAAGCAGTCACTTCCTTTATAGCTACAGTAATCAAAACAGTTCATATTGGTATAAAGATAGATAAATATTTCAATAGGACACAACCCATTATGCATGCATAATTGGTTTCAGCAAAGGTGTCAAAGTAATTCAGTGTGGGCATTAACACCCCCTTCTATACAATGCTGAATTTGGTACCTATAAAGAAAAAATACTCATCCTTTTCTCACTCACACGTAAAAATTAAGACAAATCATGTTAAATCTAAATAAAGAAGTCAAAAATAAAAATGTTTTGTTTTGGGGTCAAACCAAAAAGTGTTCAAACATTGCAGTGCCTTTCAGTGCAGCACCAGGAATAAACCTGAGCCTCTGGCATGAGGGAAAACCTGAGCCTCTGGCATGAAAGAAACCTGAGCCTCTGGCATGAGGGAAATGCCCTCAACCTGTTCCGTTAAGTCTCCAGCCTCTAGAACTATAAATCTTATGAATGAAACAGGAAAATATCCTCATGATCTTGGGACAGACAAATGTTGCTTAAAATTCATGACGTCCTAGCTATGGAAGAAAAGATCAACAGATGCCATCAATATTAGAAACTTTTTTTTATCTTTAAAAGACATTACAAGGGGCCGGAGAGATAGCCCAGCAGGTAGGGCGTTTGCCTTGCATGCGGCCAGCCTGTGCCGGCCTGGGTTCGATCCCCGGCATCCCATATGGTCCCCTGAGCACCACCAGGAGTAATTCCTGAGTGCAGAGCCAGGAGAAACCCCTGAGCATCGCCAGGTGTGACCCAAAAAAAAAAAAAAGGGCGGAGCGATAGCCCAGCGGGTAGGGCGTCTGCCTTGCACGCGGCCGGCTTATGCCGGCCGGGTTCGATCCTCGGCATCCCATATGGTCCCCGAGCACCGCCAGGAGTAATTCCTGAGTGCAGAGCTAGGAGTAACCCCTAAGCATCGCCGGGTGTGACCCAAAAAAGGCAAAAAAAATAAAAAATAAAAATAAAAGACATTACAAGGGGCCGGAGCGATAGCCCAGTGGGTAGGGCGTTTGCCTTGCACGTGGCCGGCCTGTGCCGGCCCGGTTCCATCCCCGGCATCCCATATGGTCCCCGAACATTGCCAGGAGTAATTCCTGAGTGCAGAGCCAGGAGTAAACCCTGAGCATTGCTGGGTGTGACCCCCCAAAAAAAAAAAAGAACCATTGTTGGGGGGGAGCGTACCCCGCTGCACCATATGTCTCCCGTGTTGGTGCAGCCAGTGCCGCATTGCGGGTGACCCAAAAGCAAAAAAAAAAAAATAAAGAATCCATTGTCAAATAAAGTGCCATATGTATGATTTCAATTATGTAAAACTGTAGCATAAGCAAAAAAAATTATAACAATAGATAACATTAATAGCAATCCCAATAGTTACTGGGCTTCGAGAATAGATATAAAGCACATACTTCGACCCCCCCTCCCCTCCCCCCCCCCCCCCCCCCCCCCCCCCCCCCCCCCCCCCCCCCCCCCTCCTCCTCCTTCCCTCCCCCCCTCCCTCCCCCCCCCCCCCCCTCCCCTCCCTCCCTCCTCCCTCCCTCCCTCCCTCCCTTCCTTCTTTCCTTCCCTTTCCATTCTCTCTCTTTTTCTGGTTTTAAGTCCTCATTCAGAGGTGTCAGGGTCTACTGCTGGCCCTGTGTTCATGGATCACTCCTGGCAGTGCTCGGGGCACTATATGGATTCCTGGAGACTGAACCGGGTCAGACACATGCAAATGCTCTTCCCTCTGTATTATCTCTCCAGCCCCAGAATGGAGAAGATAGTTAACACACACATACACATACATCAGGGGGCAGGGAAATAACTCAGTGGCTAAGACACCTGCCTTGGAATCCCGAGGCCCAGTTCAAGCCCTAGTGCCACCACAGGTGCCCAGCTCGATCTGGCCACTCAGCTGTTTGGCCTGAGAATTCTGCCGGAAGAGGGCAAGCAGCACACAACCAGGCATGTAGTCACTAACCCCAATGAGCACTGCCACAAGAATGTGCAAGAACTCTGCAAGATAATGAGTGAGAGAGCCAAGCGAGCTCCACAGATAAATGTGTGAGCAGGACAGCTTGATGAGCAACCCAGAGAGCACCGCCACTGAAACCAGATGTGACCCCAGTCACCACTCCATCAGCAGTACACAGGGAAGGTGCAACGTGGGAGAAGACAGAGCTGACAAAGAGATATCAGAAAAGGTGATGTATAATCAATCAGCTAGAAAAAATAAAAGCCCTGGGGCCGGGGCGATAGCCCAGTGGGTAGTGCGTTTGCCTTGCAAGCGGCCCACCCATGCCAGCCCGGGTTCGATCCCCGGCATCCCATATGGTCCCCTGAGCACCGCCAGGAGTAATTCCTGAGTGCAGAGCCAGGAGAAACCCCTGAGCATTGCCGGGTGTGACCCAAAAAAAGCCAAAAAAAAAAAAAAGGAAAAGAAATGCCCAGGGGCCAGGAATAGCATAGGGATTAACTCACAAGTCTACAATTTGCCTGACCTGGGTTTGATTCCTGCACTACACGACCCCAACTATCATGGGATGCAGCTCTGGAAGCCACCAGCACTGCTGGGGTGACCAGGGATCCGGCACTGCACGGCCTAAGCAGCATTGAATCCTTAGGCCTTTCAATTGACCCTCCAGCCAGGTTGACTCAGAGCTCCTGATGGGGCCCCTAGACCTCCTGAGCACCACTGGGGAGGCCCCCCCAAAAGAAACCAAAAAGATAATCAAATGTATTACATATATTATATAAAGGTATGTAATGAAAATATAGCCAAATAGAATCATGAAGGAAAGAAATTAGTCTTTCACAGACAAGCAAAAATAAATGCTTATGGATGCATGAAAAGAAGGCACAACTTCATTTATAATCAGGAAACTGCAGACCAAGACTGTGGAAGATACCTTTCACATCCACCCGGTTGGCAACAATTAAAAGGCTGGGCAACACCAAGAACTGGTGAGAACGCAAAGTAATAGGGGATTCTCATAACACGCTGATGAGAGTCATTTGGTATAATTACTCTTGCTTTGAATTTCTCTTCCACTCCTGGGTATATAATTTAGAGGAAGTATTGCACTTATGACCAGGAGACACATACAATAATGTTTATTACAAAATTACTATTGTAGAAAAGATAAAACCTAAATATTTACATATAGCACATAATTTAGGATATAATCAGTCTGTAGAATAAATACAGAAATGAATATGAACTTCAGCCAATATAAAAAAATGTAATGCTCAGCAAAAGTTGCAAACGTAAGACTATAGATGAAAAGTGCTCAATTATACAAAATGTAAACATAGTTGGCTTTTTAGAGTTGCCTACATAGGTGGTAAAAGTTAAAGGAATAAAGGGTGTGTTTATCTCAAGATTCAGGACCATGGATGTTTCTTGAATGAGTGGATATGAGAATATAAAAGGACGTTTAAGACTCTGAAAAAAAAATTTTTTTTTTGCCTTTTTGGGTCACACCCGGCAGTGCTCAAAGGTTACTCCTGGCTCTTTGTTCAGGGAATTACTCCTGGCGGTGGTGCTTGGGGGACCATATGGGATGCTGGAGATCAAACCCAGGTTGGCCGCGTGCAAGGCAAATGCCCTACCTGCTGTGCTATCACTCCGGCCCCTGTTTTTGTTTTATACTGTTGTTGGGTCATACCATACTGTGCTCAGACTTATTCCTGACTCTATGTTCAGGGATCACTCTTGGTGGTGCTCAGAGGACCATATGTTTTAGGGACCTAGTCATAGTTAGCTGCAAGGCCTTAACCCCTGTTTTATCTCTTCTACCCATACTGATATTTTTTTATTTTTTAATATTTTTTCATACTAATATATATATATATATATATATATATATATATATATATACACACACACACATATATATTTGCTTTTTTGGGTCACACCCGGCAACTCTCAGGGGTTACTCCTGGCTCTGCACTCAGGAATTACTCCTGGCGGTGCTCAGGGGACCATAATATGAGATGCCGGGGATCGAACCCGGTCAGCATAGGCCGCCGCGTGCAAGGCAAATGCCCTACCTGCTGGGCTATCGCTCTGGCCCCCACAGATACTTTTAATCTTGTAAGCTGAGTGATTGAGTTCAATTCTACCCATTATTCTTTTTTCTTTTTTTTTTCAGGGTTACACCCAGCACTGCTCAAAAATGATTCCTGGAGGTGCTTGGGGACCATATGAGATGCCGGGGATCAAACCCATGTCAGCAGCATGCAAGGCAAACGCCCTAGCTGCTGGACTATCCTCCAGCTCAAGTACCCATTATTCTTTAAATGGTACATATTCCTTTATTGGGGCACAACTGGTAGTGCTCAGGGATCACTCTTTGTGATGCTCAGGGGACCATATGAGGTGCTGGAAATTGATCTAGAATCAGCCATATGCAAGACAAGAGCCTTATCCTCTGTGCAATCTCTCTGTACCAGTACATATACATTTTTATATGTTTAATATATATTTCAAAACAAGTAAAACTTTATGCTAAGTGAAAGAAGTTAATCATTAAGAACCATATATTGTGTCATTCCATGTATGAGAAATTATCAGGATAGAAAATTATGGAGGACTAGAGTGATAGTACAGTGGGTAGGGAATTTGCTTTGCATGTGGCAGACCCAGTTTCAATCCCCAGCATCCCATATAAGTCCCCCGAGCACCACCAGGAGTAATTCATGCAGAGCCAGGGGTAAGCCCAGAGCAATTGGGTGTGACTCAAAAATAAAAGAAAATTATGGAAACAGAGTAGGTTAGTGAATACCTACTCTGTTGGGGCAGAGTGAAATCGAGTTACTGGAAAGAGGATAGTGAGTTTTCACTTGTTTTGTTTTGTTTGGGGGTTGCTTCTTGAGGGCCACACCTGGTGATGCTCAGGGGTAACTTCTAATTGTGCGCTCAGGAATCACTCCCTGGCAGAGCTCAGATGACCAGATGGGATGCTGGAAATCGAACCTGAATTAGCTGTTTGCAAGCTAAGTGCTCCTCCCGCTGTGCTATCTCTCCAGTCCTTGGAGTTTCTTTTTGAAGTGATAAAATGTTTAAGTATTCATCATAATTGCATAAGTCTGTGAATATTGAAAAGATAAATTGATGCGATATATGAATTTTATGTAAATAAAGTTACTTTTTGAAAAACAGCTGGATGGGGCCAGGGAGATGACTCCAAGTATGAGCCAGAGCTCATACTTTGCATGGGGGAGCCCTGGTTTCTATCCCCAGCATCATATGGTCCCATGAGTACCACCAAGGGTGATCTTTCTGCCCCAGCACATACATGCCACCTGGGAGCACTGTGTGTGGCTCCCAAACAAGAAGAAAAAATTAAAACAAAAAGAGGTAGAGATGTGGACTAATCAGAGAGGCTTATTGGAGGGTTGGGGTGTGACTCCAGTGGGAGAGTACATGCCTTGCCTATGTGAGACATTGGGTTCAATCCCCCCCGGCACTGATGATCCCCGCCCCCACTCTAGCACTGCTGGGTGTGACTCCAAGCACCACCCCGAAAAGGCTCTCAATGGCGAGACAGTGACACTGGTAAATAGGAACCACTAGAGCAGCGGGTTCTCAGATTTCAGCAAGTATTCTGGTGACCTGGAGGTCGCGATGAAAGATGATGACTAACTCTGACTTCCTGCTTCCCTAAGTCTGGGTGAACGTCAAGAATCTGCATTTCACAGTTCCCAGGAAATGCCCTTGGAGCACTCACAGAACTCTTACAGTGACCCATGTGTCCAATATATAGCATGCAATGAACATGTGGGTGAAAGTTAGGTAGGTGTTAGGGACAGTGGACAAGGGGAACACAATGGATTAAGGGTTGGACACTTGGATTGATGAATGAACAGAAGATGGGCAGATGAAGGGCTGCTTGCTTGGATGGGGCTGGTGATGAGTAAGGGGGAAACATGGAATTGAGGGAATGGATTGTGTGGAGGGTGGCATAAAGAAGTAGTTAAGACTTGTTTCCAACTTTTGTCATGTCTTATTATCTATGAGCTTTGCAGTGTTTGATGGGGGGCCCAATGGACTGAAATTCATTTCCTCATGTGCAACATATGAATTCACAATGCCTAAGAATGTTCTATGAGCACTGGTTCATTTCAAAAGGTCAAGAGAAGGATTGGAGTACAGCACATAGGGCTCTTGCCTTGCATGCAGCTCACCTGGGTTCGATCCCGACATCCCATATGGGTCCCCAAGCACTGCCAGGGGTAATTCATGAGTGCAAAGCCAAGAATAACCCCTGAGCATTGCCAAGTATGCCCCCCACCAAAAATAAAATAAAATAAATTAAGCATGGAGCCCCATATACATTAGCTGCTCTCGACACTTTTAGGGTCTGACTATTACCATCATAAATCACTGGGCTGTACTGTGTGGTTGAGACCAAAGGCTTGTAGCTCAGGTCCATCTTGTTTCCATAGTGGCCGATGGTGACCTCGAAATGGATCAGGTCCTTAAAGTCAGGCATCATGGTACAGGAAAGGAAGATGACACACAGCCCAAACTTTTGGCGGTTCTGTTGTTTCTGAAACAATAACCCCACATCATATTTCCAGTACATAAGCCAATGGATGAACATGGCGAGGGGCTGGCCCCTGTCCTGTTTCATTCCAAAGCTTTATTTGCTTTATTTTATTTTATTTTTTTGCTTTTTTGGGTCACACCGGCGATGCTCAGGGGTTACTCCTGGCTCTGCACTCAGGAATTGCTCCTGGCAGTGCTCAAGGCACCATATGTGATGCCGAAGATTGAACCCGGGTCGGCCGTGTGCACAGCAAACACCCTACCCACAGTGCTTTCGCTCTGGCCCCACTTGCTCTTTTCTCAAGATGAGCCAGACCATCACAGAACATGCCCTTCCTCTCAGATCCCGCCGCTACTCCTCCTCACCCAAGTCACTCCTCTCAGAAGTCTCCTTCCTCCCCGTCCCCAAGACTGGAGCCTCTTTTCTCTGGCAAGACTGGCTCTGTCTGGCACTGCCCTTTACTTCTCCTCTTCGCTGGAACATTCTCCTTGGATGAGGCCAAGTATGAGTAGCACATGCAGCATGCACTCACACATACACACACACACATGCTCATGCATACACACACTCTCACTCACACACATATACACACATACACACTCTCACACACATATACACACACTCTCACACACATACACACTTTCATACACTTACACAGTCTCACACACTCACACTCACATACACACATTCACAAACATACATACATATACACACACTCTTTTTCTCACTAATACACACTCACACATGCACTCTACAGTCACACACTCTCACACATACTCACACTCACACACACATTCACTGCTCTCACACCCACACATTCACACATTCTCACACATATACACACTCACATATTCACAAGTACTCTCAAACACAGTCCCACACATACACACACATTCACACACACACACACACACTCATTTGCTCCTGGCTTCTCTCGAGCCTCTTCCTGCTGCCAGTACACCCGCACATGCTGGCGCTGCCATCCATCCGGGAGCCCCTCTCTAGTTTTGCTGTCCTGTTTCTGCGTTCTCAGAATCATTTACCACCTCAAGTCCACCCTGACTTAAAAATAAAATCTAGGAGCTGGAGGAATAGTAGAATAGGTAGGGCTGTCTTATACATGGTGGAGCTGGGTTTGGTCCCAGCATCCCATATGATTCCCCAAGCACTGCCAGGAGTAATTCCTGAGTGTAGAGCCAGTAGTGAGCCCTGAGCATCACCAGGTGTGACCCAAAAAGGAAAAAAGAAGGAAAGGAAGAAAGAAAGAACCAAAAACAAAAACTAGTCTCCTCCCTCTGATGCCCCTTTCAGCTGATCTGTGATCTTGTCTCTTTCTATTTTCCAATCAAGTTTATTTTCTTTTCTTTTAATTTGTTTTCTTTTCCTTTTTTCTTTCTTTTTTTGCTTTTTTGGGTCACACCGGCAATGCTTAGGGGTTACACCTGGCTTTGCACTCAGAAATTACTCCTGGCAGTACTCAGGGACCATATGGGATGCCGGGATAGAACCTGGGTCTGCCACATGCAAGGCAAACGTCCTACCCGCTGTGCTGTTGCTCTGGCCGCCTCCAACCGTTTCTCTGCCCTAGCCTCTCCAACTCCTGTCCACTGCGGCCTGGTCTCTCTCTGAGCCAAGGCTATCCATTCTCCCCCAATAACCAGGGACACCTCCTCACCTTTCTCTCCTCCTCATTCAGAGCTGCCTTCTGCTCCTCTGCAAGCACCTCCTTATTTCTCCGGCAAACCCTGCTCTTTCACCCCTGCCTCTCGGCACCTTCAGCCCCTGGGCTATATCCACCCCCCCCACCCCATTCGCCCACAAGCCTGTGTTCAGACCACACACCTATCTGTGTCTGTCTCAGTGGACGGGCTGGTGAATCTCACACAAGCACAAACGAAAAGTGGGCATCATTGCCTCCCCCCAACCTGCTCTTCCATCAGGAAGCCAACGTGGGTGCATGCTGCCCCATCCTGTCACGGTAGCAGAAAGTGAGCAGCCCCTCAGAGGCTCTGTCCAAACAGGCCTGTGGCAGAACCAGTCGCTAGCCCCATCACGGTTTACAATGGTTTCTGGAATCAGCTCTCCTCCCTGTGACTATATAGTGATGGGGGGGGGCTCATTTACTTCCCTCTGGCCTACTCGTGCTCATTCTGTTCTGACCTGTCCCCTCCTGCCCTTTCCTGCCTCAACGGCCCTTCTCTGCCTCCAGGAAGAAACCGCACACTTCCACTACATTTATCCCTAACTGGATGAAACTTTGTGTCTCCTAGGTCCCTGGCTGGCTGGGACCAGGCAGGGCACAAAAGGCCCCAGAGTGGCTGAGAAGACACTCAGGTGCAGCATTCTCAGTCCACAGTGCACTGAGCTTGCAGTCTTTTGCAGGTCAGCAGCTAACCCACTACCTGTTTCTGGTGGTTACCTCGATACTGGTCACTTCAAGGGAGATATCATTCATATGAGGGTCTTGTCGGGCCATCTTGCGTGCTTTTATCTCCAGGAAGACTCGGCCTCGATAAGCTAACCCATCCTTAACATTGCTGGGCACAGTCTGGAGGAACAGGAAAGACAATGGGAAGCCCATGATGAGGACAGCAGGACTCTCTGCTGACATCTCGCTCAGAAGAGCATGATCCGGGGCGGAGCGATAGCCCAGCAGGTAGGGCGTTTGCCTTGCACGCGGCCAGCCCATACCTGCCGGGTTTGATCCCCAGCATCCCATATGGTCCCCTGAGCACCGCCAGGAGTAATTCCTGAGTGCAGAGCCAGGAGTAACCCCTAAGCATTGCCGGGTGTGACCCAAAAAGAAAAAAAAAAAAAAGAAGAGCATGATCCAACCGTCTTGCAGGGAGCAGTTCCAAATACCCTAGACTTGCCATCCAGGGAACCTCTTATACCTGTATTTTTTGGTCACACCGGCAATGCTCAGGGGTTACTCCTGGATCTGCACTCAGGAATCATACCTGGCAGTGCTTAGGGGACCATATGGGATGTTGGGGATTGAACCTGGATTGGCCGCATGCAAGGCAAAGGCCCTCCCTGCAGTACTCTGCACCCCCCCCACCCCGCATCTTACACCTTTAAGGCTCTATTACTTTTCATGCAATATCCTGCTGACCAACTGGCAGAATTATAAACACATCCTGACTGGAGGGGTCTGTCACAGCTACTGAGTGTCCACCCCAAGCCTGACCAATCAGACCGTCATCCGTCCCCTTGGCTGCCATGATTTGTCTGAACAGAGTACACCTGGATGTAAGGAGCTTGGAATGCTCCCCTTGCCTTCCCAATTAAATCTTCTATAGCCATATTTCTGCCAGGAGCTGGTGGAGAACAGGAAAGCTGAGGGTTGTAGAGGGCAGAAGGGATCAGAGACGGAGACAGAGAGCACCCAAACAGCACTGAGACCCTGCGGCCTGCAGATCCCCCTCAGTGAATTCTTTCGTCAATTCAAGTTATGGTATTGGTCTTGTGACCCAGTGCTGAAATATATGCACATATATACTATGCTTTATAAATACAGTTTTGGTTTGGGAGCCACACCTGGGCGGGGTGACTCTGGGTTCAGAGCTCTGGGGGTCAATTCTGTCAGAATTCAGTACTGGAAATCTGATGGGCTCTCTCTGAAGGGCTTTCTCTCCACCTACAGTTATATTTTCATCTCTGCCTCTTCTGTTGTCTCACACCCTTTGCATCTGCTAAAAGAAATCTAAGAGCTCATCTCAATGCCCTCCACCTCAAGGACATAGCGTGTGTGTGTGTGTGTGTGTGTGTGTGTGTGTGTGTGTGTGTTGGACCTTGTCCAGAAGTGCTCAAGAGCTATTGCTGGCTCTGTGCTTAGGAGAGACCCTGGCAGTTCTGGGGATTAACCAGGATTGCTGCAGAGGCAGCCCAGCATCTTACGGCCTGTGTCATCTCTCTAGTTCCCAGGAGGCTCCTATCTTTCCCTTTGTGTGCCACAGCACACACTCCGTAGGTCCGTGGCCATTCTGTTCAGACTTCAGTGCCCCACAATAGAGTGTGGTCTTGAACCAGACTGGGTCCTTGTTGGACAGTTCCCAGTGCCGATATGACACTTGGTATGACAGATTTTTATTATACCTGGTGATGCTCAGGGAGTTACTCCCGGCTCTGCACTCAGGAGTTACTCCTGGAGGTGCTCAGGGCACCATATGGGATGCCGGGATCGAACCCAGGTTAGCTGCATGCAAGGCAAATGCCCTACCTGCTGTACTATTGTTCTGGCCACCATACTATTGCTCCGGCACCTGGTATGACAGATTTTTTTTTTTTTTTTTTGCTTTTTTGGGTCACACCCGGCAATGCTCAGGGGTTTCTCCTGGCTCTGCACTCAGGAATTACTCCTGGCGGTGCTCGGGGGACCATATGGGGATCGAACCCAGGCCAGTACAGGCCGGCCGTGTGCAAGGCAAGCGCCCTACCCACTGGGCTATTGCTCTGGCCCTGACAGATTTTTTTTAAATTCAATTTAATTTAATTTTTTGTTTTTGGGTCACACCCAGCGATGCTCGGGGGTTACTCCTGGCTCTGCACTCAGAATTACTCCTGGTGGTGCTCAGGGGACCATAACGGATGCCGGGGATCAAACCGGGTCAGCCGCATGCAATACCCTCTGGACTATTGCTCCGGCCCCGAATGACAGATTTTACCCCCCCCCATTCCCCAGAGTCGATGAGCAGCTTACAGGTCCTTCTTCCTGGATCCTGAAAGGAGCCTTTTCACCCCCATGGAGAATCAGAAAGCTGGGGCCAAAGCAGGGTAAGAAGCCGGAGTACGTTCCTGGAAGGAGAGAGACGCGGTCAGGGCTGTAAGGGAGAGGCTGGGGAGGCAGCTGCAGGGCGGGGGCTCGCTTACCTTCTAGCTCTGCTCCGGTGGAGGAGATCTGGTTGAGGTAGAGCCTGACAGTCCCGATTTCATTCTGCGTTGTGCTGCTGGGGCTGGGGAGGAACGTTCTGTGCCACGGAGCCTCTCACCCAGGTTCATTCTCCTCCCACATTCTCCGGCAGCCACCCCAGTGCTCACCAGTCCAAGACTCTGAACCTGATGTAGCTGGAGTGACAGGGCATCTGCCAGAGAAAGGCAAGAGGAGAGATGCCCACTCAGCTGCCCCCTCAAGGAGGCTGAGCGCTGCACGGAAGCCCTGGGCATGAGTCTCAGACGGTTCAGGCCCACGAGCCGCAACCTTAGATGAGGTGGATTGACATCCGGACCTTGACCTCCTTTGGCTTTAGGGACATCCTCTTGCAATAGCTCTTCCTGCAGTAGTTTAGGATTATGTCCCAGGATTTTGACAGACTTTTCCTTCACATGGTCCCTTAATTGCATAAGACCCAGAACCTGCCAGACCCCTACTGAAACATTTCTATGGGGGTGGGGGGAAGAGGAGTATAATGTTTCTATCATGTCTTGCAGTTAACTGAAAAACATTTTTTTAATTTCTTTATCTGGAAGGAGGACACAGCTGGTGATCCTCGAGGCTACTCCCAGACATTGCTTGGGGTCATTCCTGGCAGTGCTTGGGGGTCCACGCACTCTGTCCATTGAACTCTCGCTCCAGTCCTAGCAGCCCTTTTTTGGAGGAGGACCGTTGGTGGAGGGGTGGGCTTGGGTTTGACAGTCAGGGCCACAAGCAGCAGCGCTGAGGGTCATTCTTGTCTCTGAGCTTGAGTCTGAGCACTGGCAGTGAATGTGGAGTCGGAAGCAGAGCTGGAGATGGAGCCTGGATCAGTCTTGTGCAAGGCAAGCCCCTTTACAACCTCTCCCAGGAACCCAGTTATTTTGGTTTTTGTTTTTATTTTTTAGGCACACACCTGGCTGTACTTAGGGCTTACTCTTGACTCTGTGCTCAGAGATCACTCTTGGTAATGCTCAGGAGATGATATGCAGTGCCAGGGATGGACCCAGGGCTGGCTATGTGCAAAGAAAGTGACTTTCTGTGATGTTCTCTCCCCACACTAGCAATTAACTTTGTGTGTGTGTGTGTGTGTGTGCAGTGTGTACTTCACCTGGCAGTGCTCAGGGCTTACTCCTGGCTCAACTCTGTGGTCAAGGATTACTCCTGACAATCTCTGGAGATCATATAGTATGCCGGGATCAAACTCAGGTGGGCTGCATGCAAGGTAAATGCCTACCCAGTATACTATCTCTCCGACCTGTCCGCATATATTTTTTCTTAAAAAATGCACTGATACCAGGTTTGAGGACTAACTGGGACCCTGATCCTCTTACTGGTCTTTTTTCCCTCACAGTAATTCCTGAGGAATAGTTGAACGGTCTTCCAGCCGCTCTTACCCCTTGTCTGTTCAGCTGGGGTTACTGTGGTATATCCCAGGGGAGGTGCTCTATGTGGGAGTAAGTAACTTGTTCATCACATTGGACGAAGTGTCATGGGGCCCTGCCAGTCAGCCTCATGCTTTAAGGTTAGGAATAGGAATTCCTGACCCTCCATTTCATTACCCAACACATTAAGAATTCTCCTGTCTGGGGCGGAGCAATAGTCCAGCGGGTAGGGCATTTGCCTTGCACGTGGCTGGCCCATGCCGGCCCGGGTTCGATCCTCGGCATCCCATATGGTCCCCTGAGCACCGCCAGGAGTAATTCCTGAGTGTAGAACCAGGAGAAACCCCTGAGCATTGCCGGGTGTGACCCAAAAAAGCAAAAAAAAAAAAAAAAAAACTCTCCTGTCTGGGACCAGAGCAATAGCACAGTGGGGAGACGGAATGCCTTGCATGCGGCAGAGCCAGGTTCAATTCCCAGCATCCCATATGGTCCCCCAAGCACAGCCAGTAGTAGTTCCTGAGTTCAGAGCCAAGAGTAACCCCTGAGCATTGCTGGGTGTGACCCGAAAAGTCAAAACAAAAAAAAATGGAATTATCCTGGCTGTGGGGTCCAAGGGACAGCCCAGCAGGAAAGGCACCTGCCTCATTCAGTGCTGACCCAAGTTCAATGTCCAGCATCCCAAATGCTCCCGCACCCACCAGGAGTGATACCCAGAGCATGGAGCCAGGAATAAGCCCTGAGCACAGTTGAGTGTGGCCCCAAAACAAACAAACAAAAAATAAAACACAACAAAGAATCTCCTCTTTCCTAGGTCTTTGCCTTTTTCCTTCTGTTCTGAGGTCCTTGTTTGGTAGAGCGGCACCACTGTTCTTAGCAGCCCCTGTTCTCTGTATCCAGCTTTGCTGGTACCCTAGCAGCAAAGTGACAGTCATTATGGCCTTCAAAGGGCAGGTGATGAGGCCCGCATCCAGACAGCCGCCCTGGAGCCTGTGTTCTGTGGGAAACAGATGAGGCTGCAGGAGGTGCTCAGGCAGTTGAGGCTTCTTTCAGGGAAGGAGGAACGTGGCAGGTACCCCTGGATCAGCCTCAAGGCAGCTGAACCTGGAGCCAGAGTGATAGTACAGTGGGTAGGGCATTTGTGCTGCACACAGTTGACCGAGGTTCAAGTCCCAGCATCCCATACGGTCCCCAAAACACCTCCAGGAGTGATTCCTGAGTGCAGAGCCAGTAGTAACCCCGAGCATTGCGGGGTTGGCCCAAAAACAAAAAAAAAAGGCAGCCAAACCCAAGGGAGGACCTTTAAGGCTCAGAGCATCTGAGGATTCAGCTGTGGGCTCCATCCTGGGCAGATGGGAAGGAGTGCTTGGTAAAGATGGGCAATGGCCTAGCCCCTTCTAACATAATTTCCTCTTTTTTTTTTTGCTTTTTTTTTTTTTGGGGGTCACACTCGGCAATGCTCAGGGGGTTTCTCCTGGCTCTGCACTCCAGGAATTACCCCTGGCGGTGCTCGGGGGACCATATGGGATGCCGGGGATCGAACCCGGGCCAGCACAGGCCGGCCGCATGCAAGGCAAACGCCCTACCCGCTGGGCTATCACTCCGGCCCCATAATTTCCTCTTTTAAGATTCTAGGAAATCATCTAAGAAGGTGACGCTTATGAGAATGGTGAAAAAAATGAAGATTCAGGCACCAGGGTAATCACTCAAGGGCTGGAGCACATTTTTTGTGTGTTTTTTGACCTATGCCTGGTGGCACACAGGAGTCCCTCCCGGAGGTGTTTGGGGAACTATATGTTGTCAGGGACTGAACAGGTTTGACCTTGTGCAAGGCAAGCACCTTAAACCCTGTACTATCTCTCTGGTCCTCGAGTTTTGCATGGAGAAGTTGGTAATTCTTTTCCTGCCATTTTGTGTCCCACCCCATCCCTCCAAAACCAAGAGGAAAAGGAGGGGAGCCCATTGGGTCAGGTGTCAGGTATGAGGAAAGCAGCATGCTCTCGAACACCAGACAGCGGCCCTGCGTCTGTGCTTACAATAGTACCAGCCTCTGTGCTATCGGCCACTTAGTCCTACTCTGCACATGGCTGCCAGATGGGCATACATCATTAAGCTGGCATCCATGCTGCCAGGGGGACTGAGGAGACCGGAAAGATTGCAAAAAGTCTTTTGTAGTCTTACAAAACAGAGTTTGGATGCTTCAGTAGAGGGACAAGCAGTCCCCTGCTCCATGTAGCACATTAGAAGCCATGTTCCGTACCCTCGCCAGGCCATCAACAAGGAGCTTGATCATATTCAGGGCACTTGGCCTCAAAAATTAGAAAATTTAGGAGTCAGGAGCCCGAGCAATAATCCAGCAGGTGGCATGTTTGCCTTGTGTGCAGCCAATCCAGGTTTGATCCCCAGTAACCCTATGGTTCCCTGAATGTGAAAAAGAAATAGGACCAAAGAGAGTACAGCTGCTTGCCTTGCATACAGATCACTTGGGTTTGATCCTCAGCATACCATATGGTGCCCTGAGTCCTACCAGAAATGATCCCAGAGCACAGTCAAGAGCAAACACAGCACTGCTGGGTGTGGCCCCAAATCCAAAATATATAGATTATTATGTTTTGACTCCGTCCCTCCCCACAAACCCCTTGAACTAATTTAATTTTATTTGATTTGGGGGGCCAAACCCATGGATATTCAGGGTTTACTCCTGGCTCTCCACCATGGCGACCCTGGTGGCCTCGCAGGACCATATGGGATGGTGTGGATTAAACCCAGGCTAGCTGTGTGCAAGACAAGCACTCTACTGGTACTATGGCTCTGGCCCCTGTCCTGACATTTTTTTAGAACAATTTATTGGGGGGTCTCCCAAGCACTGCTCAGAAAGCCCAGGGGCCCTTTCTAGTGATTGTCTGCTAAGTAGATCAGAAGTTCAGTGCATGGATCAAAGGACGTGGTGTGGCAAGGGCTACTAATGCAGAATAAAGTCAAATTCCCGGAAACTGTGGTAGGCTTCCTCATGCTCCTTATTAGGCAGGGCTTCCCATCCCCCTGTACTTTCTGTCTCCTAGGTTTCATCCATTTCCCTCTACAAACTCCCCAACTTCCCTTCATTGGGCAGGAGCAGGAGGAAGGCAGGTGCGATGCAGTAGCCATACCTGAACCTGGAAGACCAGGATTTGGTTCCATATAGGGTTCTCGGTTTCACTCAGCACCCTTGTCATGAGCTGGAGAGATCCCAAGGCAGTGTCAGTGCTGGCCTCTGTGCAGCGTCCCCACCACCTTCAGCTTCCCAGGCACGATAGACAGGTCAGAAGGATAGCGCGTAGCTTGGTGCCGCGACAGACAGGTCAGCAGTATAGCACGTAGCTTGGTGCACGACAGACAGGTCTGCAGTATAGCGCGTAGCTTAGTGCACGACAGACAGGTCTGCAGTATAGCGTGTAGCTTGGTGCACAACAGACAGGTCAGAAGGATAGCGTGTAGCTTGGTGAATGACAGACAGGTCAGCAGTATAGCGTGTAGCTTGGTGCACGACAGACAGGTCAGAAGTATAGCGTGTAGCTTAGTGCACGACAGACAGGTCAGCAGTATAGTGTGTAGCTTAGTGCACAACAGACAGGTCAGCAGCATAGCGTGTAGCTTGGTGCATAGATGCTGAGCTGCATCTATGCTCAGTTTCAATTTTGTAGTTTCAATTTTGTATACATGTCCTGATCCAGACTTTCCCTCAAATCAACTTTCCGTTGATTTAATTTGTTTTGCTTTGTTTTGATTTGGGAACCATAGCCTGCAGTGCTCAGGGCTTACAACTGGCTCTGTGCTCACAGGCCACTACCATATGTGGTGCCAGGAATGGAACCAGAGTTGAACATGGGCAAAGAAAGTGCTTATCCACTATACTATCTCTCCAGTCCTTCAGTTAAACTGGTTAAACTTCTTAAATATACCCAAACCCACAAGAATATAAAACACTTAAAAAATAAACAAAACTATGCCATCTACCACTCAAGGTCACCTCCTCTAACTCTGAGGAACCCCACCTGCTCACTGGGAAACTAATACTCGGCGAGGTGGTTTAAAAATATGTCCACTAATCCTTCTGTCCTTCCATCGAATGTTGCACATTCATGTCCCTCCCCAACCTCGGGCTGTATTTATATGCTTCTAACAGGTAGAATAAGCTATAAATTATGGCTGTGTGAATGAAGGCAAACCTATTCATCTTTAATCCAGTATTCCCCAGATGTGAATAGAGGATATGTTTTTTTCCATCAGCACATTTGGGAAAATGCTACTCTCTAGAGAGTCCAGAGCTCTTCATTTGTAGATGAAGAAGTATAGATAGATCCAAAGGGTTTGGTTTATGGTTTGGTGGATGGTTTAATGTCATTCATTTGCAAGTGTTCTTTCATTCTCTCATCTGCTAATGCAAACTTCAGTGCATTTGTGACTGAGGCAGAGATCCTAGTCTAAGGCAACTCACCACCCATTGTTGGAAACACTAGGACAGGATTCCTGGACTCCTTCCCACCAACTCAGTCTTTTCCTCTGTACCCTTTGGCACTCACCTTTTCCCCCAAACATTTCCACCTCCAACATGGGACTCACTAACTGACCCGCTTCTGTGAACAAAATGTTAAACAGTTTCTGAGATGGCAGCATTGTTTTCTTAAGGAAAGAGAAAGAACACCCTTTCCCCCTCTTGGTGACAGGATGCCCTGGGCAGGCCTCTCCCATTTCCATGCTGTCTCTCTGTGTCCCAGCTGTCAGGGAATACCAAGGACACAGGGGTGAGGGTTGGCAGGGGGAGCCTTGAATTTTCATCTGGACATCAAAGACACGTTAGAGGTCTATGCCTTCCTCAACAGCAAGAACCCAAAATCTACTGGGGCCCATTCTGAAGGGCTCCCCCAGGCTTCCTCAGTCATCCTATCTCCCACCCCCAAATCTTAGGTTAGTTTCAAAATGGAAAAGAAAAGTGACCCATGGGAATCCAAGGCTCCCTCCCTCCCACCAGGCTTCTAACTGAGGTGCAGATCTTCTGCGCAGTAGATCAGGAACTCTAGGTAGAGGAAGTTGATGGGTACCACTGAGGAGCTGAAGATCTTAGGGTCAGAGTCACCAGTCTCATAGAGCATCTTTTGATCGACCTGGAGGGATCAGAGAACTAATTGCATCAGGATCACCAGAAGGTCTCAGCCAAAATCACCAGAGTTGGCTTCCCTGAACTTCTACTTATTATGGGGATATGGAGTTGGATGGGAGGATGGGCCACCGAAGTGACACTTGGGGGAAATGAAATCATACAAAGATCAGAGATGATTGTACTGGGGGGTGACGCCAAAGGCTGGGGAAAAGGGTTTGCATGTGGGAGATTGGGGTCTGATCCCCCAGCACTACGTGGTGCCCCATGCACTTCCAGGAGTGTCCTGAATACTGCTGGTGGCGGCACCTCCTCAAACATACAATAGGATCAGGGGTCATTTGAGGGCCAAGTAGAACCATCAAAAATAGGAAACGTTACTGGGGTCGGGGTGCAGCCTCACCGTGGCCTGGTCTCCCATGCCAAGGACACAGATGGTGACCTTCAGGTAGCCTTGCAAGCCAGAGAAGGGCTTATGTGGCTGGCAGAGGCCTAGCCACTTCCTCAGGAGCATATGACCTGCAGAGGCAGAGGGGCCTTGGGGGACCAGCGTCCAGCCTCCATATTTCTTCCCCGAGACCAGTCTTTGTGTCTGTGGGGAAGGGGTGTGTGAGCACATCTTCTGTGTTCTGCTTCCTGCTTGGTCACTGGGGAGATTCAGAGAACCTTCTACTGGTGGCATCATCACTGTCCCAGAGGAAGTAGCAACATACTGACTTTAGGGAAAAGTGATCCACCTTCCCATGCCAGGAACCAGCAGGCCATATTCCTGGTCTGACACAGACTAGCACCAGAGGAAGTTCAGCCCGAGTTTCAATCTCCACCTGCTCTTTAGGGATAGGATTGGGTTGCCACGGAAACCTCTGCTCAAACTTCAATCCCCATACTGACCTCAAATAAAAGGTGTTGAGGGCCCAGGAGATGGCTCAGTGACCATTCGAGCCTGCTTGGCAAGGGTAAGGCCATGAGTGTGACCCTTGCTGGTCTATGCTTTAAGCATGGTCCCCATGGCTCTGCTTCTGAGGACTCTGGTACGGTGGCAGGTTTGCTCCCTGCTGCACTGCCAGGGATGTGTTAGCACCACAACTGTGGATAACAACTGTCAGCCTCAGGGCTAAAGGCGTGCAAACTCCATGCTAGGAGTGTGCCCCACAAAGCACATGTGAGGACTGAGGGACCCCCTGAGCACAATAGCCAGACTGTTCCCTGGTGCCACAACCCAAGAAGCAGCACCCCCCACCCCTGAAACTCCTGCTGCTGGGTGAGCCCCATGACCAAGCACACAGGAATACGGCAGCAGCACACGGCAACCACAGGAAGGGAAAAGAATAAAATGTGAAAAAAAAACCCACAAAACCATGGGGCTGGAATGATAGCACAGTGGATAGGGCTTTCTGCCTCGCATACAGCTGACCCAGGTTTAAGCCCTGGCATCTCATATGGTCCCCTGAGCACCACCAGGAGGAATCCCTGAGCTCAGAGCCAAAAGTAACCAAGGGCATCTTTGGGTGTGGCCTCAAAACAAAATAAAACAAAATTGACATTTTCAACAAGAGGAAGCAATAAAAGGGGGACACTGATCTAAAGGGAAGCCTTGAGTTTTTCTGAGAAAGGGCTACTATAAAGTAAAATAAACTAAAATGCCTTAAGGTCTGGGACTGTAAAGGTAGGACAGCAGGGAAGTCCTTGTATGGGACTGACCCAGGCTCTGTTCCTGGAGCCCCTAGTCCCCACCCAAATCCTGCCGGAGTATCCCTAAACACAAAGCCAGGACTAAGCCCTGAACACTGCTGGGTGTGGGCCCAAAACCAAAAACCAAAAACAAAATACACTAATTAAGCTGTTGTGAGAGAGTAAATACAGAAAATATTAGACCTTCCAATACTTTCCACAGGTGAACTGAACACAGGAATTTTTGAGTTTTTTTTTTTTTTTCTGGGTCACACCCAGCAATACTCAGAGGTTACTCCTGGCTATGAGCTCAGGAATTACTCCTCGCATGGTGGGCGACCCATATGGGATGCCAGGATTGAACCCGGGTCAGCGGCATGCAAGGCAAATGCCCTACCCACTGCTCCAGCCACCCCCCATTTTTTTTTTTTTGTTCTTGCCCCTTGAGACATTTTTAACACCTAGTTTTGTTTTTTAATCAGAAAACACAGATACTTGCAACTCCAGGTTACCCACCTGGAGAATTGTAGATAAACCCAATATCTGTCTGAAAAGATAAATGTGCATTAAAGATTAATTAGCAAGATGCGTAATAGCCAACAAATTGGAAACACTATGAGGGCGAGAGCACTTTTGCTTGGAAACCCAAGGTTATTCTCCTCAGGTGGGGAGCCCAGGGACGGTCTCACAGTCTCTCCAAATCTCCTCCTTTATCTAGTGCTCACTTGGAATCTCCCGATCTCTGAGTGGAATCTCAGCATGGAGGAATTTAACACCTGTTGGGAATGCCAGAAATATCTGTTATTCCCAGAACCCGATTCCCACATCCCCATGGAAGTAATTCTAAGGGCACATTTGGGCTCTGCCAGTATTTGCTCAACCCTTCCTATTGGTTGACAATTCCACGCAGGTTTTCTCCTGCCATTCCTACTGGCTGACACTTCCAAGTGGGTTTCCTCCTGCCCTTCCTATTGGATGAGACTTCCACGTGGGTTTTTCTGCTGTCATTCTCAGAGGAAGCCTTGAGGATCAGGCCTCATCGATGAGGGGATGGAACAGAAAGCACAATTCACAAAGCACTCAGTCCTCTCCACTGCAAACTGTCCTGGGTTCCCGGGGCCTGACCACTTAGCTCTGAGCAGGTCATACAGAAGGTACTGACACACACAAGTCCTCTGTGGTTACGGGGCTTGCTGCTCTGGGAATGCATACCCACACGGAAAGGAACCAAGAGGTCTTTTGATGGTGTGAATCCTGGCTGATGGTAAGGAGCTACTTTTCAAACCTGGTCTGGGGCCTCACCGTTGCAACTCCATACTGTATGTTAAATAAGTATATGGGGATGGGTGGACTGTCTGGGAGTGAAGACAGTGGTAGAAGGGTCAGAAAAGGAATTCAGGGGCCAGGGAGATAGTACAGCAGATAAGGTGCTTGTCTTGCATGTGTCCAACCTGGGCTATCCCTGCCAAACCATATGGCCCCCGAAGTCCACCAGGAGTGATCCCTTTGCACAAATCCAGGAGTGAGACCTGGCTGGGTGTGGCAAAAGGGAAGGAACTCGTGTGTAGCCACTCTGGATCTGAAGTAGGGCTGGAGAGACGGAGCTGACGTGTTTCCAAGGATTAAGGTGGGTAAGAAAGCAAAACCATCTCATCTTATTTCTCACCTGGATCAATATGAGCTCATCGAAGAACTTTACAGGAACTTGATAAAAATTCTGGAAAAAGATCTGAAGGGAGAAAATGCAGGTAGGGATAGATCATGCTTCTTCCACCACTTTCCACCAGGAACTCAGGGAACCTGAAGGCTCTGGAGAATCTGCTGCTTCGCCCTCTCATCTGCCCGTTTCAGGAACCTGCCACTTTCTGCCAGCCTCACACTCCTCCTCTGGCGGCAGAGGCTGAGCGAGACGCCTTGCAGAGTCTCTGAGGGATCAGGGCAGGGGTCTTTTGCTGAATTGTCTGCTCCCATCTGCCCTCTCCTTGGGTCCAGTGGGATAGCTCAGTGGTAGGGAGTTTGCCTTGCATGGGGCCAACCCGCGTTTGATCCCGACATCCCATATGGGCCCCCTGAGCACCACCAGGAGTAATTTCTGAGTGCAGAGCCAGGAGTATCCCCTGAGCATTGCTGGGTGTTACCCCCGCCAAAAAAAAGTCTTCCCTCTCCTGGATAAATCCTTTCCCTCATGATAATGATTTTGGGAGCCTTACCCACCTCCTCTCCAGTTATTCCTTTCTGATCCAATAAAGATGCTTTTCTCTTTTTGTATTGTTTGGGGACCATATCCACAGAGCTTGAAAGTTACTCCTGACTCATGCTTGGGTGGGGCAGGGAGTTCATCCCAGCAGAACTCAGGGGATCATGACCAAACCTGGGACTCTTGCATGCCAGATTTTCACTCTTGCCCTTTAAGCTCTTTCCCCAGCTCACTTTCATCTTTTGTTTGTTCTAGTCACAAATTCATCCACAACATATATGGAGTGTCTGTTTTGTGTTAGATACAATGCTACAAGGGATTGGGAGATGACTCAAGTGGTAGAGCACAAGGTCCCGACTTTGAACCCAAGCACCATGCCCAGCACCATTGGTTGTGGCCCCAACAAGAAAAAAGTTAAAAACTTAATAAAACTGGGGCTGGAGCGATAGCCCAGCGGGTAGGGCGTTGCCTTGCATGTGGCCGGCCCATGCCGGCCTGAGTTCGATCCCGGCATCCCATATGGTTCCCGAGCACCGCCAGGAGTGATTCCTGAGTGCAGAGCCAGGAGAAACCCCTGAACATTGCTGGGTGTGACCCAAAAAAGAAAAAAAAATCTTAATAAAACTGACAATGCTGTGATGTGGGGCCCCAACAGCGATGGGACACACATGATCAGTATTTCACAGCAGTATTAATGGTTCACATCAATTTACCCCTTGGTTATTGTTGACTTGCACAGGATGAGACTCCCAAAACCAATGGCCCCTCAAATATAGGACTCTGAATGACTTTGTCCATTTTCCCAGGACTTGAAACACAATGTTTGAAGCCCCATGGACACCCAGGAAATGTTCATACCACAAACAGGTGGCCATCCTAGTTTGGAGGCATGGCCAGGTTGGGCTGTGGCTCAGTGGGAGAACTCGAAGCCTCAGAGAGACCCTCGCTTTGATCCCCTGACCCTGCAACATCAACAGCCACAGCTATGAAACTTACTTGTTAGGTCCCTGTAGGAAGTTCCCAGCAGACGCTGACCATTTGGCCAAAGTGTACCTTTTATCCCTTATAGGCATAGCACTGACCTCATTGAAGAAAGGGTTGCTTCCCATTTTGATGCGTGTGTGGAATATCTGGTTTCCAATAACCACCTTCACCAATGGCTTGAGGTCGTTACCCAGAAGTTGTCGAGCTTCAAACACCTTTACTCGGACCTGCGGAGAGAACACAAGGGCCCTGAGGAGCAAACTGTCCTGAGAAGAAACATCCTCAGCAGGTAGGAAGGATCCAGGGAGAAAGCTTAGAGGAGCTGGACCAACTGCATGACCAAGCATGGGGCCTCGCTTCTTCCTTCCCCAGGTACCATCACATCTTCACCACCCTGGTCATTTTGCATGGACTGAGCTCTCTTCTCAGTGGTTCTGGGCTTGTTCCAGAAGAAAAAAAAATAGTCTCATGCTTCTCAGTTTGTTAGGTGCCTCTTATTTTTTGTCTAGGATCTTTTTGAGGACTTGAAAATGTCATCCTGGGGCCGGAGAGATAGCACAGCGGGTAGGGTGTTCACCTTGCACACAGCTGACCCGGATTTGATCCCCAGCATCCCCATGGTCCCCTGAGCACTGCCAGGACTAATTCCTGAGCGAAGAGCCAGGAGTAACCTCTGAGCATCACCAGGTGTGACCCAAAAAAGAAAAATAAGTCATCCTTTGCTTCTTTTTTTGCTTTTTGGGTCACACCCAGCAATGTTCAGGGGTTACTCCTGGTTCTACACTCAGGAATTACTCCTGGCGGTGCTCGGGGACCATATGGGATGCCGAGGATCGAACCGGGCCAGCACGGGCCGGCTGCGTGCAAGGCAACCGCCCCTACCCGCTGGGCTATCGCTCCGGCCCGTCATTATCTTTTTTTTATTTTGGGGCTACACCCAGGCTTATTCCTGGCTCTGTGCTCAGGGATCACTCCTAAGGGAGCTGGGGGTGGGCATTGAATCAGGGTCAGGTGTATATAAGGCAAGTGCCTTAACCCGTGCACTATCTCTCCAGACCTGAGTTGATTTGGGGACCATACTTGGCTGTGGTTGGGAGCTACTCCTGGCTCTGTACTCAGAAATCACTCCTGCTGGTATTCAGGGGGGCCATACAGAGCTGTGAGTCAAACCAGGAAGCCTTCTGCATGGAAAGCAGGTGCTCAGATCTTTGAGCACTCTCTCCAGCCCAAGGAATTGAACACTTTAATGTTCTCTTTAGTTGATTTGTGACCTGTTATTTGATCCCTCATTTGTGATTTCTTGTTTTTTGGTTTTGTTTTGATTTTGTTTTGTTTTGTTGGGTCACACCCAGCAGTGCTCAGGGGTTATTCCCGGCTCTGCACTCAGTAATTACTCCCTGGCAGTACTCAGGGGAGCCATATAGGATGCAGGGGATTGAGCCTGCATGCAAGGCAAGTGCCCCACCTGCTGTACTATTTCTCTGACCCCTATTTGTGGGTTTGTTTTTGCAGTGTCAGGGATGGCTCAGAATGCATGGCTTGTGCCCTCCCGCTGAGTCATACACCTGGCTCTGCTTCTGTTGTGTGACGTTTATGCTTTTTACAGACAGTCAGTAAAGGAACTCCTGACATCTGCATTCTACAACAAGAAAGCAGGAGGTTGAAGAGCCAGGCAGAGCCCCCATGAGATCAGGTTGACTGAAACCTGGGAAGATAAAGAGGTGGAGCTGTTATCTGCCAGAGCAGAGTCAAGAGGGTTTGTTGTGACTCTCAATGGTAGGCAGCATACAGCCCTCCCAGGCTAGACCATGGGTCTGACACCTTTTTCAAGGTAACAGCAGGGATCATACACCTGCCGCTAACAGACCTTTAGAGATAAGAGCAGGCTAACCCCACAGGTATAAATTCTGCCTTCCCCTAGGCAATGGGGGAGATGGAAATTGGGACTCTAGCTTGGTGGGAATCTAATTTGGTGAAAGGGATGGGACTTCCTGGAGAGAGATGTTGTTCTCAAGGACACAGTAGTATGAGCCAGTCTGGTAGTTGGAGACTCAACACTGGGGCCTACACATCCCTAGGGTGGTGGTGCAGATTAAGAGGGATGCACCACGGGGGATGGTGGCAGGAAGTGACAGGTTTAGGGTATCTGTGGCCTTAGGTTATCTAGAGTCCGTGAAGTCCCTGTCAGTTGAGTTTGTTCCTGGCACATCTTCATTTTAAAGGACATTCTAAAGCAGAAGAATGACATCTTGGAAAGATCCCTCTGAAGACAGGAATTCTGGGGAAGCTTGTTGAGGTGGTTGAGGGAAAGCTTGAAACCCAGGGAGGTGAGGATGGTGGTTCAGGTAAGAGAACAAAAAGAGGGTGAAGAAGTGAATGCATCAGGGGACAGGATGATCTAGGACAAGGCCACTGGATGAGGAAATGGAGTGACAGGGAGCAGCCACGGTTGCCTGCTAGGCCCCTGGGCACACCTGGTGGCAGGCAAAACCACATCCGGGAAGGTTGAACACACATTCCATACCCTGGGATTGAACTTCTAGAGCTCATAGTGAAACTTGGCATATTCCCCTCAAACTTTCCTTCACTTGGTACATGGCCAACCTGGGGTAGCGAACAATTCAAGGACTCCTGATGGTCCCAACCACCTACTGAGGTCAAAGGATAGGTGGGGACTCAAGGATGTGCTGGGGAGGGGCGCAGGGGTCTTTTGGGTGGAGGGGCCTCACCTGGAAGTGCTGTGGTTTAGAGAACAGGGCCTTGGGCATGGAGGAGCCAGGGAACATCACATACTGCTTGGCCACTTCGCGAGCAGCTAAGCCCAGGAAGTCTTCATTCCCTGAGAAACACAGTCCAGGTGAGTGCCCAGAGGCTGGGGCTTAGGAAGTTTCGAGGTGCTTCCCACATTTCATCATGTTTAAGGGTCCCACCCGGTGGTGCTCAGAGGCTGCTCCTGGCTCTGTGCTGTGTGGGTCACTCCTGGTGGTGCTCAGCAGCCATGCAGTATCGGGGATCAAATCCAAGTCTCCTTCACGTAAGATCTGCTCAGTTACCGCTCTGTCCCTTCTCCCTCCTTTAAATAATTCTACCTCCGGTGTCCAGCTTGTCAGCAAAAACATGGCCACAAGGCACAAGGGCATGATGTTTCTTCTTGAGAACATTCCCACCCATCACCCACCCCCATTCACTCAGGATCCTTGAGCCCCAATCTCTGCACACGGGAACTCTTAGAAACAGTCACTCCACCTTCCTTTGCAGCCCTCTGGAGGCAGAATCATGGGCCTCGAGATAGCAAGAGGACATATTGGGATGATAGATGGCCTCAGCTGGTGTCTGTCCCCAGATCCTAACCTGTGTGAGCCTTCTGCGTGGGCCTAAAGAGACACGTCTCAGAGGTCCCAGTGAGCCCATCAAGCTCTGGGCTGGCTTAGCTCTAAGAAACTCATTAAATTTGGATCAGGGCAGAGCTAAGCCCCATGGAAAGAACATACCTATCTTCTCGAAATGCCGCTTGACCAAATAAGTCACATGTAAGGTGATGGTGCACTGGAAGGAAGACAAAGGCAGGGACGCGTAAGCCTGACTATGCGTCTTTGGCTAAGCCATAGCCTCAGAATGTGGCTCAGCCTGGTGGTCCATGCAGGTCGCGGGATGGAGCCACACTGGGAGGAGCCTGTGTGTCTGCAGTGAAGGGAGGTTACCAGCCTCCTGCATGGGGGAGCGAGCAATGTAGCAGAGAGGAGGGAATTTGGAGACTAAGCCAAATGGCAGGCTATGGTGGAGGACCAAGGGGGTGACAGAGAGGTGACTAGGACCATATAGAACTACTGATGCCAACACTTCTCCCTTCACCCGTGATCTCATGATCTTGTGTGTGGGACTCCTTCTAACACTTCCTAACCCACTGCTCATCCTACCTTCAGAATTCAGAGTTTCGAGCTTTTTGGCCTAATACTCTCCTTTCAGTGTCCCCTGGAAATCTACCTTTTTGTGGACTGGAACACTCGTACAGGAGGTAGGGCATTTGCCTTGCACACAGCCAAACTGGACTTAATCCCTAGTACCCCATATAGTCCCCTAAGCACCACAAGGAGTGATCCCTGAGCTCAATGATCCCTGAGCCAGGAGTAAGCCCTGAGCACTGCCAGGTGTGGTCTGAAAACCAGAAAAAGAAAAATAAACCTTCTTCAAGTGAACCAACAGAAAGCCCTACACAATGGCACTCAAGGTTATGCGCCCCTGGATTGGCTAAATCATTCCAGCATCCCCATCCCAACTGGTGGACGCCTGGCAGGTACTGCCTGCTTTGGGAAACGCTGCTCCAGATGTGTTCAGAATTGCCTCACAGATACATGTTCAGGTGCCTCAAGCCATCAGAATAAAGTAGGAACTCTCCAACACAGACCACACACCTTCCTCTGGCCCCTGGCTGCCCACCAAGCCTCAGCTCCCCCTCCCTTTTCCCCTCTTGCCCTCACTGAATTCTAATGTGCCCTTCTCCCTCCAGCTTTCACACATACCCCGAGTCATCCTTTCAGCCAGACTTCTGCGCCTAGAGTCATCTAAGAAACAGAATACATGAGCGGACAATTGTATGATTGTGTATAGAACTTTTATCCAAAGTTTGGAGCAGTCAACTCAAGACATGAACCCAGACTCCGCAGCCTTCCTCATCAACCACAGGCAGGTGACTCCTAGCAATCATGCAGAAGCCAAACCATCACAACCAGTCCCAGCCAGATGCTCAGGACTATCAAATAACTGAGTTTCCCTCTTTTTTTTGGGGGAGGGGGTTGCAGGACTTTTTGGCTCACACCTTCCAATGCTTAGGGATAACTTCTGGCTCTGCACTCAAGAATTACTCCTAGTTGGGGTGCGGGAGGGGGAGGGAAGTGGGGACACTGGTGATGGGAGATGGGTTTGGGTGTAGGGATGGGTGTTGGAACATTGTGGAACCAAAACTCGAGCATGTGGGGCCGGGAGTGATAGCCCAGTGGGTAGGGTGTTTGCCTTGCACGCGCCAGCCCATGCTGGCCCGGGTTCGATCCCCGGCATCCCATATGATCCCCGAGCACCGCCAGGAGTGATTCCTGAGTGCAGAGCCAGGAGAAACGCCTGAGCATCGCCGGGTGTGACCCAAAAAAGCAAAAAAATAATAATAATAATAAAAATAAAATTAAAAAAAAAAACTCGAGCATGAGCATATTGCAATTGTATGTCTAAAAGTGGTGTAATAAAATTAATAATAATAATAATAAAACTGAGTGGAAAGAAAAAAGAATTGACTGGAAAGTACAGAGATTTACTGTATACCTTTTGCTTCTCTCCCAAGTACAGTGTGACCTATGATCAGCCCCAGAGTGTACATTTGTTACAATCATAAGAACAAACACTGAGGGGCCGGAGCGATAGCCCAGCGGGTAGGGCATTTGCCTTGCATACGGCCGGCCCATGCCGGCCTGGGTTCAATCCCGGCATCCCATATGGTCCCCCGAGCGCCGCCAGGAGTAATTCCTGAGTGCAGAGCCAGGAGTAGCCCCTGAGCATTGCCGGGTGTGACCCAAAAAAGCAAAAAAAAAAAAAAAAAAAAAAGAACAAACACTGATACAGCACTATAAACCGAAACAGGTCGTCTACAACCGCACACTACACTCAGTGTTGTGCTTTCTGTGGGTTTTGACAGAGGCGTGGCTTGTATCCCGCATGAGAACATACAACAGTTTCAGGGCCCAAAGAGTCACATTTTCACCCCCCCACACACCCCAGTTCCTTACCCTCCCACTCTGGAAGCCACAGATCTGTGTTTGGGCCCTTACCAGAATGGCAGATGATTGAGATCGTACCATCTGTAGCCTTTTAGATTCTTTCTCTTGCTAATAACTATTTATGTTTCCTCTGTGTCTCTTCATGGATGAATAGGACCCCTAATTTTTTAACCTTTTCTACTGTAGCATGGAGCTATATAGAGACATTTATGCTGTAACATTGTATCACAATACCTTAGCACTTAAAGTTCACTTCCTAAAAGAGCTCTCTTAGAGCCATATACAGGGACATAAACAGATAGAGAAGTGAAATGCGCCTGCAATAGGGGCAGGCAGGTTTTGGGTGGGCGTGTCTGGGAATTGGGTGGTGGGAATTGGCACTGGTGGAGGGATGGGTTCTGAAACACTGTACTGTAGAGACCCAATTATGAACATCCTTGTAACTCTTTATCTCACATGGTATAATAAAAATTAAAAAAGAAATGAGAGACAGAGAGAGAGACAGAAAGGAAGGAAAAAAAAAACTGCCTGCTATTGAGCTGGGAGGGAGGGAATGTGGGGACATTGGTGGTGGGAATGGGGCACTGGTGAAGGGATGGGTGCTGGAACAATGTATGACTGAGACCCAATTGTGAACATCTTTGTGATTGTGTGTCTCATGGTAGTATAATAAAAAATTAAAAATTAAAAATAAATAAATAAAAATTAAAAAAGAATTACTCCTAGCAGTACTGGGGGACCGGGACCATATGGAATGTTGGGGATTGAACCTAGGTCAGCTGCATGCAAGGAAAATGCCCTCCCTGCTGCACTAGCTCTCTGGCCCCAGCTTCCTTCATTTTAGTCCCCACAGTTCAACTTAGGGTCAACTGAAGAAATCCAAATAGTTTTGTATTATTTGATTTTGTTTATCGGCCACATATGGCTGTGCTCAGTGGTTAAGGGACTATATTAAGGGGACTATATGGGGGGACTAGGGACCACTCCTGGTGATGCTCAGAGAACTAAATGCGGCTCCAGGAATCGAATCACAGTTGACCACACACAGGAGCCTTACCCACTGTACCGTCTCTCCAGCCCTAAAGAAGTTTGTAGTGTGTAGAAGTTTTCAGGTTGCTTATGTTCACAGCTTTCAATTCAGATAGGTATGCCTGGATCCATCACTTTTATAACTGTAAATCATTCCCATTCCTCTGTCTACCTCTGATTTGTGCCAAGCGCATGTGATGGTGACTGACTTCTGCTATCTAGAAAGTCAAGTCCACAGCCCCACTTCTTGTTCTTTGGTTAGATTCCACTCGTTTCTTCTGTAAAGCCTTCATTACCCCAGGGCCTCACTCCCTCCTGGTCTCAGTGACACCGCATTAGAGACCCTTGAAAATGCATGCTTTGGTACTTGTCACTGTGAGTGGTGACCACTCCAGTAGCCTATGTGCTCCCTCAGGGTTGCAACCCAAGCCCTAAATGAGAAATCAGCCTACACTAGGGAGCGGGAGCAGGGGCAGCAAGAGTGGAAGAGTGGGCTAGGTGCTGGTCTATGCATGAGGAGTTGAGATAGTGACTGTCTGTGATAGAGGGTGTTGTTTGGGGTGTTGTTTGTCTGTCACAGGATCTCTGAGTGGAACACCCCAGAATTCCCTGCGGATCCTCACTCATTCAGCTGTTTTACCTAGGACCCAACTCACATTTGAAACTGTCATGTACTGGCTGATCAGGGGCAGGTCCTTCAGGAAAAGGACCTTATCTGGTTTCTTCACCAAAGGCTTGAGCAGTATTATAGTTGAGCCAATAAATCTGGGGAGACAAGAGGCAAGCAGAAGCTAGCAAGTGGTTGAGAATAGAACCCTTCCCCATCCCAGAAGAACACATGGAAAGGAACATCCACCAGAGGGTGCAGGACTACCTCTGGGGACTGGGCTTGGGTTACCTGGGTAGGGACATCCCACTGACTGACTCTACCCTTTCCAGAAACTCTGCCCCCATGCCTCTGACGCCTCTGAATTTGAACCAACCAAGCAGCAGGTGAGTGGAAGGGGAGGATGCTTGCTGGAAGAGAACCTGCTGAGTCTGTCCTAGGATGGCGAGCTTGGGGTTTTGAGGGTACCATAGGCGCCAGAACTTCGACAGCAGGAGGAAGCAGGGAGTGGGGGAGAGAGGCGAGGGATCTGGAGACCTCCCCTCTCTTCCAGTGACCTGCTCCTGGGCTCCTGAGCTAGTTGGACTAGTCTCAGACTTGCTAGCCTTCTTCAGATCCCCCGTTTTCTGTATCGTTTTGGTTGCTGTTAATACACTGCCAGGAGTGAGGTTCTGGTTCCTGCATCTGAATCATACATTAGAGAGAGATGCAGCGTCTGCTGTATCTTTGGTCAGAAGGCCAACTCCTCCTGCTTCACCTTTTACTTCTCCCTCCCTCTCTTTCTCCCCCCTATTCCCTCCCCCCTCTCCCTCTCCCTCTCTTTCCCTCCATCTCCCTGCCCTTCTCCCTTCCCTCCTTTTTTTGGCACTCCCCTTGGGCCTCACATATGCAAAGCAAGCACCCCATCAACCCATCCTTCACTTTCCATTCCTTTTTTTTTCCCTGGAGGGCATACCTGGCAGGTGCTCAGGTCTTAAGCCCTAGCTCCTAGCTTAAGGATCACTTCTAGTGGGACTTGGGGGGACCGGGACCACATAGGGTGTTAGGATCCAACCCAGGTTGGCTTCAAGGAGGCAAGCACCTTACCCCACTGCATTATCTCTCTAGCTCCCCTTGTCCCTCCCCCTCTGCCCCCCTTGGGTTACAGCTGGGTTCTAAGTAATCAGAACT